>VZTJ01000625.1:256941-275864 GCA_013397795.1 Orthonyx spaldingii | reverse complement strand
AGGAGCGAGAAAACAAAAAATAAAAACGCACCACGAGAAGAAAAAAAAACCCAAAGGACAAAACCAAAGAAAAAAAAAGATAATAAGAAGAGAGGAAAATTAAATAACTGATAGGCATAAAATAATTTTAAAAATCACGGGAGCGGCCGCTCCGCGGAGGATGGGGCGGAGGGCGGCCGGGAGCCCGCGGAGCCCGGCGCGGCTNGGGCCGGGGGGGCCGGGCCGGGCCGCGGGGCCGCCTCCCTCCCTCCCGCCTGCCCAGCCCTCCGCGCATCCTCCGGCACCGCCAGCCGCGCCGGGCCGGGCCGGGCCGAGCCCAGCCCAGTCGGTGGGGCCGAGCCGTGCCGAGCGGTAGGATGAGGGGCATCCTCTGCTTCTGCACCCTGATCCTCCTGGGTGAGTAGCGCGGCGCGGGGGCACAACTTTGTGCCGGGCTTGGCGTGCGGGGGCACTGCGGCCACCCCGGGCAGGGTGGGGGGTTCTCCCGCTGCCCAGAGCTCCGGGAGCAGGGACGAGCCCTGGGGTGGCATCGCCGAGGCCAGGTCGGGCGGGCTGGGGGCAGCCTGGGCTGCTGGGAGGTGTCGCTGCCCGTGGCAGGGGGGTTGGAACGAGATGATCGCGAAGGTCCTTCCCAACCCAAACCATTCCGTGACTCCGTGATCACCAGCTTTCTGTCGTCTCGTCCGCCCTGGACCCGAGCGCTGGGCGCTCTCCTGCTGTCATTTCGGGGAGTCCTGTTTGCCGCGGAAATGCCCGAATTTACCCCGCGAATGAAGGCACTTCTTGTTGGGGAAGCGGAGCTCGGCGGGGCCGTGCTGGGGAGGGGGCGGCAGGTCGTGCACAGCGCCGGGAACCCCCGGTGGGGGCTGGAAGTGCCGGGCTTTGGGGCAGCTGTGTGCGGGTGGCAGCCCCAGCTCTGCCCTGCCTTGTGCAGCTCCGAGCGCCCGTCCTGAGCACCGAGCCGAGCCGCGAGTGCCTCTGAGCGCCCGGGGGCTCCCGCTGCAGAGCCCCTCACGCCCCCCGAACTCAGCCGTCCTCGGGGCTTTGTGCGCGCACCGGGAGCGGCCAGGGAGCACCCCAGATGTGTCCCCCATCCCTGTGGAGCTCTAAAGGCAGCCTGGCGTGGTTGGGAGACGCTGTCCCCGTGTCCGCGGGGATGTGGCCGCAGCTCCCGTGCTTTGAGCATCCCGCTCGCATCCTCCTCCTGCTCAGCTCGGAGCGGGCGCTTCTCCTGCGCCTAATTCCCGGGGCTGCCCGCAATTCCCGAAGCTGCCCGCGTCCCTGGCAAGAAGGAGCCGTGGGCGAGGGGGCTGCAGCCCCCGGCAGCGACTGGGGACTGCCTGGGTGCCAGCCCGGCTCCTCCCCTTGGGGTATTTCGTCCCCTCCCTGTGCTCCGTTGAGGCAACAAACCCAGCATTGAGCCTGTGCTTAAATAGACCAGGAGAAGCTGTGGGGAGGTGGGAATAGGACGCGCCGGTTCCCCTCGGGTGGCCGCGGGAGGAGGAAGAGGTCTCGGGATGGGTGGAAGTGGCTGGCACATGGCGGATGCCCGGCGCTCGCTGCCTGCGCGCCCCGCATCCCGCGGCAGCCCGGCTCGGGGAGACCCCAGCGGGTCCTGCCCGCGGCGGGGCGGCTCTGCCGGAGCCCCAGTGCCTCCCCGTGCCGGCTCTCCCAGTCACTAGATGTCAGCAGCAGCAACTCTTCCGAGTCCCAAGGAGGGGGGGGGGGGCACATTCGACCCCCCAAGAGGGACCATCTTCAGCCAGGGAGTGCTTTGCTCCGGGGGCTTGGAGCGCTCCGGGACCTGCACGTCCCCAGGCTGGGGTGGCTGCGGCCTCAGAGGGGGCGGGGGTGGTCCCAGCCTCCCTCAGAGCTGCAGTTTTCCCTGTGAGGCTCCCGGGGTCTCGGGGTGGGAGTCCCGGTCTCTGCAGGATCCGTTTTCCGAGCGGTTGGGATTGACAGGCTCATTGAGTGACTGCCCGACTGACTGACTGCTGGCCTGGTGGGTGTCTCTGGAGACAGTGGGCTTAGAGAAAAGAGCAAATGGCCAGTCCTCCATTGTCAGCAGTGCCACTGGGAATAGGGGACCGGTGCTAAAGACACACTTGTCACCTCGGTCCCAGTCAGAGCAAAGCCATCAGCTACTGTTCACCCTTTGGCCTTCTGATCCTGGGGTCTCCAGAGGGACCTTTGCATCCCTGAACCTTCATTTGACCCCTGCAGGCTCAGCGCCACCCCAGCAGATGCTACTGGACACCCTCACCCTTTCCTCTAGGTATTTTTGGGATGTTTGTGTTATGGATGGACATTTAGATGTGCCTGGGGGATGCCCTGCAGGGATTCAGGGTGCAAGGCTGAGGACAGCACGAGCCTGGCAGTTCCCGGCCTCATCCACACTGGCTGTGCACCTTGCAGGCTGCAGCGTGAGCGCCTTGCTTTGCTGTGTCCCCCTCTGTCATTTTTGGGGTGATCCTGGTTGGAGGAGGCAGTCCTTGGCGAGATCAGGGCTCACCAAGGTGGGACTAGGCAGTGTCACCACCCTCCAGCCTGGATGGAGAGCTCCTGCTGCCGCTTTGTTCCCAGCTTCCTGCTGGCACCAGCACACAGGGTGACCCAGAGCTGGCAACTTGCAGAATTGAACAGTATTTTTATTTTCCTCAACTGCTTTTCAGGCAGATCAGCTCCCTGGCCTGTCTCCCCAGCAGCCACATTTATGGCAGTGCGAGGACAGAATGGGAGCACACAGTTCCACCCTGAGGACAGGGACATGGCTTTGGGGAGGTTCTTGGCTGCTGTAGTGTCCCCTGATATTTACTTGAATTTGTGGCATTGGCTAGAAATCCCACTCACAGGACAGTGGCGAGGCATTCAGGAAAATCCAGGCTCTAGAAAGCACTGATATAGTTAAATATAAAGAGTATAATTATTTTTACCAGGACACTGGGTTACACCTGTAACCAGCTCCCAAAGAACTGCCCAGATCTCCGAGGACACATCAGTCCCTGCTCTAACAAAATCCCAGTGAAAGGATGAGAATGAAATGCTGGGCACAGCTGAAAGCAGGAGTTTGCCTTGAAATCCCCCTGGGACCCGGAGTCAGCTCTGGATCCCCAGATGGCCCCGGGGCCGCTTGCTGCCAGCCACTGCTGCAAGTTCTCCTGCAGCACTCCTGCCATATGTTTCCCACAGGCTCTTCACAGATGCAATCAAACACGAGATCGTCTGGCGGATTTTCACCTGGTTTGGGAACTCAGATCCCAGGGGAAAAGCGAAAAAAAAAATCCCTTGAAAAACGCATCTGTGTGTGTGAGAGAGGGAAACACTCCTTAAATTAGTGGCTTTGTCAGTTCTGACGGGAGCAATCCGTTATTTGCATCAATAGGAATGGGATATTTATGTCTCTCCGTGTTGGTGCAGAGGAGAAATAAAACTTCTCCCTCAACAGGCTGCCCTCGAACGCTGTGCAAATTCCTCTGCAAGGATCTTACCACACCCAGGAAATATTTTTTCCAGAGCTCTGGAGCCTTAAATAGTATTTATTGCTGGGTAAAAATTAGTACTACTTAAGGCTAATAATTAGTATGAATTACTGTGAATAGCATTTTATTTTCCTTTTGGAGACAGAAATGTCTTCCCTGCTCTCCTGGCAATTTTTACAGATGATTTCTATTGTGCCTGAAATTCCCTTCATCATTTTCACACAAGACTTGTTCATTTTTATAACTTTCCACTTGGTCATTTTAAAACATGACTTCTAATGTCTCTGAAGTTTGCCACCTTTTGATAAAAATACCTTGCTACCAAGATATCCATGATTTCTTTTTCCCTCTAGTGGACTTTATATTCCTTTTGCTTCCTTAAAAAATATATAAATGACCTCTTTCTTTTCAACCCAAAAATGAGAGAGGACAAACTGAAAGGTAGTTCTCGTGCTAAAAGAATTTTTTCAGAAGAACACATTTCATTGAAAAAATAAAAAGGAACAAAACTATGAAAAGCTTGTCCCTGTCAATCTTCAGTACAGCTCCCTTGTTTTAAAAGCACCTGTCAAAATCCCCTCTGGCAACACCTCCTGGCACTGAACTTCACGCCTGGCTGGGCTGATGGTGGGAGCTGTGATCGAGGCTGAGGGAGGAGGGCAGGGAAGGCATTTCCACCTCCTGGTGTGAGTGCCTTCATCTCTTCTGTCCATCCCAGCTGGGAAGGGTCAGCTAGGGCTGTGTTGGGCTGAGTTCCTGGGGAAAGCAGAGTGGGGAGAGGGTGAGAGGATGAGTCTGAAAAGGTGGATGGGAAGTGGAACCATGGACAGACATTTTGTCCTGCAGATGGGAAGGGAGAAAAGCCAAGTCTGTGTGACGGGGCAGGGGATGTGTCCGGGAGGGGCTTGTGGTGATGGAGGACACGGATCCAGGACTGTCTGACTCTGAGCAAAAAGGGTTTCCAGAGGTGAAACAGCCATTTATCCTGGGCAAGGAGAACCTGGGAGTGCCACAAGGAAGAAAAATGAGTCTGCAGGAAGGTCACATCACATTTAAATCTCCCTTTAGTTATCCAGGATCTGGGTCTGACACCAGCTGATGCCACAGCTGGCCCCTGCTGAGCTGTAGTGAGCTTGGGGGGTGTTAGGAGAGGTTGTTACCCTCATGGATATTTCCAGGCATCTCCCTGCATCTTACTGGAGAGGTGGTGGGTGCCCCATCTCTGGAAACATTCAGGGTGAGGCTGGATGGGGGTCTGAGCAACCTGGAAGATGTCTCTGCTCTTGAAAAGTTCCTTTCAACTCAAACCAGTCTATGACTGGGATCTTTGATTGAATGACCTTTAAAAAGTCCCTCCCAACCCAAACTGTTCTGTGATTCTGAAGTAAGAAGTCCTACCCCAGCTGCAGATCTGCCCTGGGGCACTTTATTCCCTCAGCAGTGACACATCTTTCCCTGCCCCTGGAATGGGATCCCTGCACATCCCTGGTGTGTCCTCAGAGCCTGCTCATCTCCTGCACTCTGCCCCACCCGACAGGAGCTGCTGGGGGCACTGGGATTGAGCTGCCTGCAGCAGGTGGCTTGAAGGGTTGGGTGACCCCCCAAGGGATGGAGAGATGGAACAAACCTCAGTGTCCACTGCCTCAGTGTCTTCCTGGGGAAAACGTGTTTCCCTGTGTGCTGTTGTATTAGATAAATGTTCTCCAGCTCAGAACTCCCTGGTCATGTCCTGTCACTCTCACGTCTCATCTCTCTTCACCTCCCTTCCTGTGATTCCATCTCGTTCCTCCACAGGTGTCCCCTCCGAGCACAGGAAGCTCAGGGGGCCCTTGTGACTCTGCACAAGTCCCTGACAGGAGGGGGCAGCCGGGGGGGTCGGGCTCTGCTCCCAGGGCACAGGGACAGGAGGAGAGGGAACGGCCTCAGGCTGGGCCAGGGCAGGGGCAGGGTGGACATTGGGGAAATTTCTTCATGGAAAGGGCTGTCCAGCCCTGGCACAGCTGCTCAGGACAGGCGTAGAGTCCCCATCCCTGGAGGGATTTCAAAGCCCTGTGGATGTGGCAGCTGGGGACATGGGGCAGTGGTGGCCTTGGCAGTGCTGGGCAATGGTTGGACTCAATGGTCTTTTCCAGTTTAGAGGGCTTTTCCAATTTAAATTATTCTTTGAATCTATTTTTCTCTCTCTGTCCAAATCCATCTGGTAAGCAGTTTGCATGAAAGATGCAGTAAAAACAGTTGTGCTGTGGTCTTGATTTATGGAATCCAACTGGAAAACCCTGTGTGTGATACCTATCCCCACTGAGTGCTCTGGCAGAGTTATTGCAGCACTCCCCACACTGCTGCTGACACAGGGCTTGGAGGATCGCTCTGACACACACATGCAGGCAGCTGGTTTGTGAGGAGAAAGGAATGGGGCAGATTTTTTGGTGCTTCTTCCAAAAGGAGGATCAAATTGCTCATCTTTCAAACGTCTCCAGGCTCAGCCATCTATTTGTTACCCCCAAGGGGAGGGCACTCCTCTTTGGGATGGGAGTTTAAACAGGTCCAGGTGCTAACGGGCTGTGAGTTAAGGCTTGAGAACCTGGTGGGTTTCCCTCCTCACTTCCTGTAACTTGTACAATGACAAAAGGCCAAGTGCGTAACTGGAATTCAAACTCACCTGCAGCGTTGCTGTCTGAGCTCAGGGCTGGTGCTGCTCACGGCAGCTCCGCTCTCCTCTGCCTCCAGGGACCTGAGCCACCGGGGCTGCAAACCCAGGAGTGGCAGCGCCCATGGGAAGAGTTCAGCTCTCCAGATAGTCAGCAATGGGAGCAGCTCTGGGAGTCCCTGCCTGGTTTGGGTCTCTGGAGCCCCAGAGCTGAACTGGACACAGCAAATGCTCAGGACAGGTCCTGAGAGAGCTCCAGGGTGCCTTAAGAGGTGGTGAATTGAACTCAATCTCTGCGAAATAATCAGGCTTTGCTTCAAGCTTGGCATCAAATGAGGCTGGCTGGTGCCTCCTGGGAAATCCCATCCTCCTCGATTAATCAGAGCAAAGGAAATACAGGGCAGCTCCAGCCTCGTGGGAAGGGAGCCTTCACTTGGAAGGTGGCTGTGAATTTCTGTTGTGAGCAAACACAGTGTCTGGGCTACCACTCGTGCAGAGTTCATGTGGTCCTGTCCGTGAGAATTTTACATAAACAGTCGAATCAATCATAAAGGGGTTTGAATTTCTCAATTCACCTTCTTTTACTGTTGCAGTCTTTATTGAACGCTTTGCTCTTTTTTTTCCTCCTGCTGCCCAAATTGGACCCCCATCAGTGTCACCTCCACCTTCTTTTACTGTTGCAGCCCTTATTGAACACTTTGTTTTATTTTTTTCCTCCTGCGGCTCTAATTGGATCCCCCAAAGGCATCACCCTCCACCATGATGATAATTTTAATGTCTTTCTGTCCCTTGCTCATTCTAGTGGAAGGTGTCCCTGCCCATGGCAAGGGGTGGGATGAGCTTTAAGGTCCCTTCCAACCCAAACCATTCCATGGCTCTGTGACTGTGTGCTCTGCATCCCCCAGAACTGGGGTCTGGGATCTCACTCCAGCTCCCCAAGTGCTGGCTGTCGATGCAATGATTTGTCTTGCAGCCAACCTGCCCCCCTTTCATCAGAGCTGCTCCAGTAAGAAAACCCAGGAGGAAACTCACAGCTCCTCAGTCACCTGTGTCTGCCTTTGGATAAGCAGGTTTTTGTATCAGGCTGCCTGTTTCTCCTGACACTGTGACTTCCCTGCGTGTGGAGAGCGATGAGCTGCCCGTGCCAGCCCGCCCAGGGATCTCAGAGACCCTGGCTCAGTTGCCTGCAGCCTGCAGACAGAGGTAGCACTTGGCTCCTAAAGCACTGTGCATTTTCCTGTTTGTTGCTGCCGGTGTTTCCCTTTGATGTTTGGTGTGTACAGCACAAGGCACCTTAAAAACCTGTCAGGAGGCTCGAGGCAACAGAACCCCCTGGAATCTCCTGTAATGAAGGCTGCAGGAGAGGACATCGTGTTTGCTGTGTGTTAATGGAGAGCAGAGCAAACCTGCCTGCTAAATTATCATCTGGGGCTTGGAATGAATCAGAGGCATTTGACCTGTTTGTGTAAGCCCCAGACAAGGCTGAGTCTGCTGAAGTGTTTCCTCTGCTTGGTGAGGAATTCGCTCCTCCTGCAAGGTTAGTTGATTTGACACCAGTTACAGCAATTTCACGGTACATTTTTTCCCCCTTCCAAGACATTTGTTTTGTTTCTTTCTCTTGGTAAGAGAACATAACCCAGCGAGGCTGCTTGAGAGACAAACTGCTCACCTTGGGCTGCCTGTCACAGCCACGGCATCCCGGGGAGAGAGCACAGGCAGAGTCATCCCCCAGAGCTTTCCTCCCAGTGTGGGGAAAGCGTTCAGGGGGTCGTGGTGCTCAGAGCCCAAGAAACCTTCAAGGTAACATGAACAGGTGTCTGCACAAGGAGCTGGAATGGGGAAGAGCTCGAGCTGTGTGCTAGGAATGTAATATCTTCAGAACAGATGGTGCTGTGGCTCTGACACCTCACCCTCCAGCACCCCAAATTTGGGCAAGACTGTGGGCTCACACCTTTGTCTGCTGCCTGGTAGGGAATTGCTGGAGGAGAAACTGAAATGATTGGACTCTGTGATCTCAGAGGTCTTTCGTAACCTAAAAGATTTTGTGATTCTGTTAATAAAAGCTTTGATATCAAATTACTTAAAGGAAGGGAGAAGAGCCAGTTTCCCCTTAGGGGGCTGATGGGGTCACTGGAGGACTTGTCAGGCTTTGGAGAATTCACAAACCTTAAACCAAAAGTGCTGCCCACGGAACTCCTCAGACGTGGTCAGGTGCCCCATTCCCTGAGATTTCCCTATCCAATTAGAAATCTTGTCTCCTTTTTGTGATCACTCGGAATGGTAAAAGGAAATGTCCTGAGGTGAGAGCCCTCCTCTAGGATAGAACCTTAGAGGCTCTCCTGCTGTTTTGGGAACTTTGCTAAGCTTGCACTACAAGACTTCTCTGTCACTGCCAGAAGTTTTGGGAAGGGAGCAGTGGAGAAGGTTCTGAGCAGATTCTGGTCTGGAGGTGGGAAGTGGAAGAGAAGAGGCTCCTGAGGTGTTGGACAGAAGATGCAGATGAAGCTTCCCAGGATAACAGGGAATTCAGGAGCTGGGAGGAGGAAAGTGTAGGACTGTAAAGGTCTGAGAGCCATTCTGGATCCGGGGAAGCCCTAAGGGTTGGATTTTCCCTCTGCAAGAGGTGATGTGATTCTCTGCAGGGGAAGTGACAGCCTGGGGAGCTGTCTGTCAGCCTGGAGTGCGGCCACGCGTCCCGGGAAAGGCGGTGTCAGAGGTACCACCCTCCTGGGACTAATGCAAGGAAATTCATCTCCCTCTCCGGGTATTGCTTCATTCTGCCTCCCAACAGACCAGCCAGGGCAATCCTTAATGTGTGCTGCAAAGCCTGGTAGTAATTAAGTACCTGACTCCAGGGGGTCCAGATCTCTAATTGAGTTCATTAGATGCTATCGCATTACCAGTAAGTTTTGATCATAATGGAAGGGCTGGAGCAAAAAACAAACTCACAAACATGCATGAAAAACCCCAAACAGCAAAAAGAGATCCAGTGAACTCCCCCAGAAGTGTTCAATCTGCAGGTTGAACGCTGTCCGTGGGATGAGGAATTGCAGCATCTCTCTGTGGGTCTCTCAGGTTTTGGATAATAATGCAAATTTGCTGCATCCAGGTGTAAAATAAGGATATTTTTAAAGGAGGGAAATTCTTGTGAGGCAGAACCAGGAGACAGCGCTGTGTTTGACCCGGGATATTTGTGTTTGTGGGAAGCAGCAAACTGCAAGCTGGGATCAGAATTTCTCAGCACCGTGTGAGGAACAAAGTGACTTTCAGCAGCACCTGCCTGGGCACACAACCCTCTCAGCTCTTATTTTGTGCTCAGGCAGGAACCAAACCCAGGTGAGTGCTGTGCTCTGAAAACCTCCCCACATCCTGTGCCCAGGGATCCGCGATCCTGCGCTGCACCGGGGCTGGGGATGTGCTGCTGGAGGGGCTGGAGCAGCCACGGAGTGCTACAGGTAAAAGCCTCTGAGGGAGGAGCAAGTTGGAAAACAGCAGCTCATTTCCCAGGAAAATATTGGGCTTTTGGTACAGTTTGACTTTTGAACAACAGCGACGGATCAGGAATAGTAAAATTTGAAATAAAAGATAGCAAGTGGAAAATAAAATGCTTATTAAGTATAATTCCAGGGGAAGAAAAATGAGGACTAAAATGAAGCCGCAGATGTTTCTCTTTTGTTTTATCTGAAAGATATTTATTTATCTTTTATTAAGAAAACAGAAAATGGTCTTCCCGGAGGGACCCTGGACAGGAAGAGAAATGGAACTTGTTTCTCACTTGTCCCCTGCCCACACAGCAGACAGGGATGGTCCCAGCAGGCTGCAGGAAATGGGTTTCATCCCAATTGGTTTTCACCTGGTCTTCTGAACTTTTCCTTTCAGTTGTGGAGAGAGGGACTGGAGGGACACTGGCCCTCTCTGCAGACTGGTGTTATCTCCAAGGACCACAAAGCCAATCATGGTGACGCTTTTCGCTCTTTCCTTGATCAGTGAGATGAACCCAACCTAAGCCACCAAGTTCTTGTCTCCTCCAAGGATGCAGCTGATGCTGGAGGGAGAAGTCAAGGACCCATCATTTCTATCTATACAACTGAAAAATTAAAGATAAAATGAGATTAAAACTTTATGTAGTGTTTTGTTTTTCTACTTATAAAGCCCAAATTTTCCCAGGGAATGTATTTTTTCCATGGTTAAAAGAGAAAGAAAGAAATCCAATGAGAAATTTCTAACTGTTTCACAGACCTGATGGCTCTGGTCCCAATGGTGGTTGGAATTATGTGGAGTTGGTGACTCTTCTGGTGGTCACAGAGGCCACTCAGAGCCCAGGAGCATTTGGAGCTCTGGGAGTTTGCTCGTCCCACCTGTTAAAATCCCTGAAGAGGTTTTGGCCATGGCCAACTGGTCCTGTCCTGGGCACTGCCCACAAGCCAAGGACCATTCCCAGTGTGTGTGCAGGTGGTTACTCTGCTCTGCAGGGAAGGGAGTCTAACAGCCTGAGTGAGGCAGTTCTGGGTCACTGGGACCAGCACCTTGAGTTTCCTTAACTAAGCAAGCGAGGCAGGGCACGAGCCCACCCTTCCCCCCTAAGCACTGTCCGTTCCTCAGACAGCTCCCAGCTACTGCTGGACAAACATGTTTCAGTTTAATCTGCTTCAACCCCCTACATCCATCTTCCTTTCTGCTGCTTCCAGCTCAGAAGGCAGAACGCTCACAGTGACACGAGATAATATAAAGCAGCTGATGGCACCGGCTGATGTGTGGGAGCAGCTGAATCTGGCTGCTCAGGGCATGGAGCTGGCGGAGCCCACAGGCACCGGGCCCGGCCGGAGGCCAGGCTGAGTGTGCAGGACAAGGCTGTCAGGAGCTTCCTGCGGAGCCTGCACCAGCCCTGGAGTGTCCTCTCCAACAGGCAGAGCCTTTCCTGGCTTGCCACTGCAGCGAGCATGACCTCAAAGAGAAGAGAAGCCACGTGAGAGATGCCTGAGGGTGCTTGGTTTATCCAGAGTTGAAGAGGGAAGAAAGACACAGGAGAGAACATGATCACACTCTATAAATACCTCCAAGGTAACAGTGCAAGGGGAAGAAGAGGATTAGTCACACTCCTGTAAGACAGGGAGGGGAGGAGAGGGAGCAACAGCATGAAGCAGTCAAGGAAAAAGTTTTGAGTATTAGGACTGAAATGTTTAGGCTATTTTTCGTTCTCATTTATAATGGAAAAAGAAATTGCAGGGTCTCAGTTTGAGTTATGCTTGAGGCTTGATGAAATTTTTTCAGGAGAGTTGTGAGTCATAGGCATGAGGAATAAATGGTGCGGGGTTGTGTAGGATCTGCAGGTCCTGGGTGCATCCAGGAGCTAAACAAGGGGCCAGCGTGGCCTCTTGAGACAGCAGCGGTGTCACCAGGCAGAGGGTCACCCTGCTGCCGGGAACGCTTGGAGTTGAGGGTTGGCCAAAGTTCTTTCACTTTCCCGTTCCCCAGTGTATCCCAAACTCCTGTTGGAGGCACGGTGGGAAGATGGTGCTGCTCAGTCCGAGGTGTGAATGGCCATGGGTGGTGGGGCTGGGAGCTCGGGGCTGGATGATGAGTCCAGGCAAGCCCTGCGCTCTGCCCGTTGTGACCTGGGGGTGAGCTGGCTCCTCCTCTCCACCACAGCAGTCTCGGCACCTCACACCCAGTGCCACCCCCTGCACCTCCCAGGCCCTCTCTGCTCCCAGGACAGGAGAACTCCTGCCCTCAGACCTGGCCCTGTGCTCCCTGGAGATGGAGGTGAGCAAGGCAGGAGTTTTGAGGTAACCTCCCTGAGGGGTTGGCTCCAAGTCAGGCTGGGACAATCACTGCTATTGTCACCTTCCATTATGCTGGGACTTAAAAGTAAATGTTTTCAAAAAATATGGGTTGCTGCTGCCAAGATTTTTCCCTGTCTCCTCAAGTAAGTGCCAAGAACTCTGTCTTCTCATGACAAATCAACTGGCCAAATATAGGTGTTCTGGAGAAAACCCTCCAGGCTGGTAAGAATTAACAAGTAGATTCAACTAAAGGTAAACAATTTAATTACGTTGTTCTTCCAACTGTGTTTTCCTGGGAAAATGAATCTTCTATATGTCTGTCAGTCTGTCCACCCCCACTAGTTTTTGAGCCCCCTGGACAGATTAGGCAGAATCCTACATTCATGGAATGGTTTGGGTTGGAAGGGATCTGAAAGCTCATCTCCTCCCACCTCCTGCCACAGGCAGGGACACCTTCCACTAGATCAGGTTGCTCCAAGCCCTCTCCAGCCTGACCTTGTTTGATAAGAAGTTTCAGAAGAAGTTCAGATCCCACAGGGTTTGGAAAAGGGAATGAGCTCCTAGTGCTGCCCACTGTGGGAAAAGTTAGTTTAGAGTAGAGAAGGTGTGTGTGGAAGGAGATGGAGAAATTCAGCTCCTTTCATTGTGCTGCTTATTTTGTCCCAGCTAAGTACAGGGCTAAGGCATCACAGAGACATTCCATGCTGCCTGCAAGTCCAGGGAAAAAAGGCAAAGTGAGAACTTCCCATGGTTCAGGACTGCTCCGTGGGGGAAGTGTCAAAGGGGAAGTAAAAGCCTGGTAACCACCCAAGGCAGCACAGCTGGGGACACTGGTACCACGTGCCATCTCTCCAGAGATGCCAAGCACTTGGTTCTGTGCCATCTGCATCTGCTGAGGATGGCTACGTTTTCCAGAGGGACGGATATGGATGTACTTATTCTTGGAGCTGCTGGAGAGAGCCCACAGGAGGCCCCGGAGCTGCTCCAGGGCTGGAGCCCCTCTGCTCTGGAGCCAGGCTGGGAGAGCTGGGAATGTTCCCCTGGAGAAGGGAAGGCTCCAGGGAGAGCTCTGAGCCCCTTGCAGGGCCTGAAGGGGCTCCAGGAGAGCTGGAGAGGGACTGGGGGCAAGGGATGGAGGGACAGGACACAGGGAATGGCTTCCCACTGCCAGAGGGCAGGGATAGATGGGATATTGGGAAGGAATTGTTCCCTGGGAGGGTGTAAGGCCCTGGCACAGGGTGCCCAGAGAAGCTGTGGCTGCTCCTGGATCCCTGGCAGTGTCCAAGGCCAGTTTGGATGAGACTTGGAGCCACCTGGGATAGTGGAAGCTCTCCCTGCCCATGGCAGGGCATGGTGGAGTTTTCAGGTCCCTTCCAACACAAACAATTCTGTGATTCCATTATTTTATTTTACTTTATTTTATTTTTCCTTAGGAGTGTGGGTGACTTGTTGCAGGAACTCCCCCAGGCTGTATTTTCTTGCTCTGGTGTCACCTTGAACATGCCAAGAATGTGGGAGAATCGCTCAGGGGCAGCAGGTGGCTGTGGGTGATGAAGGGCATTGGGGAAGGAATAGGCTGGCCCTCAGGTGGAACCTCCCAAGTCCCTCTCAGCGGACAAAAGCGTGGACACCAGGGAATGCCTGGTGGTGCCAGGGCTTTGGTCAGCCCCAGCACCGGGGTCAGCCGAGCTGCGGCTCTGCCCGCGCCTCCCAGGGCTGCTGGGCTCCGCTGGGACACGGCTCTGGCCATCCCCACCAGCCACGTGTGGGTGGCAGAGGGTCCTGGCAGGGCAGGCGGTCGGGAATGCTTGGCTCTGGCAGCTCCTGTGACCCTGGCACAGGGAGGGGCCGGGACTGGGTGAGGTGCCCGGTGCTTTCTCTGCTCCGCTGCATTTGGTTTGTGTGCACCCTTCCGAGCCTCCCTGCCCGTCCCCTTCGTTCTGCTCCTGCTGCCCCACAAAGCCAGGGGCTGATCCAGAGCAGCAGAGCTGCTGCTCTGCCCCTTTGTGTGTTACACAGAATTCACAGAGTAATAGATCAGAAGGAAAAAAGAGGAGGGAAAAAGATGTTCCTTCATGGTGCTTTTGTTTTCTAACAATGTTGACATTATGTGGAGTAACCGAGTATAAAATCTGCCTATCGTTTGGGAGCTGGTGTGCAGGGAAGATGTTATTATCCCAGCCTTTTATGCCTCTTTACCCTGTCTGGATCAGAGGAGATAAATGTGCAGATAGGAGCCTCAGCTCCTGTCTTTATTTAAGCTGTCAGGTACTGCTACGTTATTTTATGATGATTGTTGTAGAAAGCCTCCACAAAGAGATATATGTTTCTGTATTCCCCCCTGTTTCCTACTTTAATCTATAATTTAATAATAAAAGAGATGTATTTCCCTTTATTATTTTTATTTGTAGTGTCAGTGCTTCTCGTTCACTCTTATTTTTCAAATAAACATTCACAGTCACAAAGCACTTAAAATATGCACATAATCAATCTTCTCTGTTCTCTTTTGGGCTCCCTTTTGACTATGATTGCAGTCGTACTTTAATTTACACATTAATGCCAAAGCATCTTTAGTATAAAGCACGTTCCCGGTGGGGACACACACACGAACACGTGGCCATCGTCACCTCAGCCACACTCCCACACCCACATGGCTCACACATCTCAAGTCAGACACATCTCCACATGAAATGAGGCCAAAGGCACTTCTATTGAGGTGAAATAATCCACGGATCTAGGAACAGGTTGGAACAGATTGCCCAGAGAAGCTGTGGCTGCCCCATCCCTAAAAATGTTCGAGGCCAGGTTGGCTGGGGTTCTGATCACCTTGATGCTGTCAAAGATGTCCCTGCTCATCGCAGGGGGAGTGGACTTGATGACCTTTAAAGGTCCCTGCAACTCAAACCATTCCATCATTCTGTGTTTCTCTCACCCCAGAGCCAGCGATGTTGTCCAGGCTGGCTTTGTGTGGGCATGCAGATAAAACCCCAGTGCCCAGAAGCACGGGGCTGACCTCAGCTTCCGAAGAAATGCTTCCCACCAGCAACTGGCCATTTCTCAGCTGCTCCTCAGCGCTGTGTGGGCACTCTGAGGCCAGGTTACAACGGGGTCAGCAGCCAGCAAATGTGAATAGGAGACACAGGAGGCACAGAGCTTTGCTGGGTAGGTCCACGTTTGCCCTCCTGCTGCTTCACAAGCATGGACAGGGATTTTCTCTTCCTTTCTTCTGGTTGAATTTCTACTGGTTTTACGAGTTCATACCCCATGTAGCCAATGGCCCAGTGCTGGTGGAAGGGGTTGCTGGAAAAGCAAGTGATTGACATGCAAAAGGGCAGAGTTTGGGTTGGAAGGGACCCAAAAGCTCATCTCATTCCAGCCCCTGCCATGGGCAGGGACACCTCCCACTCTCCCAGGCTGCTTCAGGCCCCAGTGTCCAACCTGGCCTTGGACACTGCCAGGGATCCAGGGGCAGCCACAGCTTCTCTGGGCACCCTGTGCCAGGGCCTGCCCACCCTCCCAGGGAACAATTCCTTCCCAATATCCCATCTAACCCTGCCCTCTGGCAGTGGGAAGCCATTCCCTATGTCCTGTCCTTCCAAGCTGTTGTCCAAAGTCTCTTTCCATCTTTCTTGATGTCTCCTTCAGTTACTAGAAGGCCAAAATTAGGTCACCCCTGAGCCTGTGTCTTCTCCAGACTGAACAATCCCAATTCTCTCAGCCTTTCCTCCCAGCAGAGCTGCTCCATCCCTCTGATCATCCTGGTGCCTCCTCTGGACTCGCTCCAGCAGCTCCAGGTCCTTCCTGTGCTGGGAACAGAAGAGAGCTCTGATGTCCAAGAGAGAAATGTGGGGACAGGAGGGACAATGGAGATGCTGTTCTGGATAACTGACCAAAAGCTCTCTGTTTATGATCACAAAGCTTTCAGAGATCAAACCAATCACTTTGATGTTTCATGATATTATTAACAGGAAACAAGTCTTTACCGTGAGGATGGGGAGGCCCTGGCACAGGGTGCCCAGAGCTGTGGCTGCCCCTGGATCCCTGGCAGTGTCCAAGGCCAGGCTGGACACTGGGGCTTGGAGCATCCTGGGACAGTGGGAGGTGTCCCTGCCAGGGCAGGAGTGGCACTGGGTGGGCTTTGTTGTCCCTTCCAACCCAAACCATTCTGTGATATTCAATGATTCTATGATATTATTAATAGATTCTGGGATTAAATTACTCATCAAAGCTTGTATAATACCTTCCAAAATATTGAGGTGTTTTCCTCATATCAGGGCATGGAGCTTCCCATGCATTTCTGGGAGAGTTGGGTACCACAGAAGGAGGTGAATCTCTGGGCCTGAACCAGATGTCTGCTGTACCTCTAGACTTTGGGTGAGTTTGCTTGAGCTGAGCTCATCCCCATGATCTGCCTGCTGCTCGCCCTCCCTAAGGGCTGTGACCTTCCCTGTGTGTAACACCCGTGTGGCTGCAGCCACTGGCTCCAGAGAGCACCAGAGCAGTGACCGTGGTTGAAGCCAGCGAAGGGCTGGCTGTGAGCTGGCGTCTCTTGGGTGAAACAAAGGTCATTGAAAACATTTCATTCCACCTCTTCCTCTGCAAAGACTTGTCTTTCAATCCTCTGCAGAGACTTAGAATCCTTTGTCTTTTGAGGGAAAGTATCTGCCTCCTGTTTTGTTTTTATTTTGAGATTTAAAATGATGTCATAGCCTTTACAGACTTAAAAATGTTCAGCAGGCAGAAACACAGCGGCATGGGGAGCATCACTGTGATTGACGCGAGGCTGGGCTGGGTGACCAGAGCGCATCTCCCAAGGTGCCCGACGGCCGCGCGTTGTGCAAGCGTCCTCCCGGGGAGCCTGGGAACCACAGCTGCTTGAACAACGTCCAAGTGGGAACTTGGCACCACTTCAGGTTTAAAATACAGACAATTAGTGGAAGTAATTTCAGTCTCGATTATTTCCCTCTTATGGCAGAAAAAGCATCTGTGGAAAGCCGGACAGTTTCTTTCCAAGTGTGTTGAAATCGTGTCCAAAGGGAATCCCAGAAATGGCTCAACATCTCTTATTCCTGTCCATCTGAACCCTGTGCCAGACAGTACCCACCTCTGTCCAGGATGTTCCCAAGTTCTGGCTCTAGAAACCGTAGTAGGAGTTACAAGGGTTGTCAGCAATGTTTTTACTCTATTTAGTTTAAATTCAGTCACTAACATCCAAATCACAGGAGTTAAATTTTTTAGAAAAAAATTAGGAACAGTGAACAGCTATGGAAATGATTCCTTCTGCTCCCAGGCTGAAACTTCCAAGAGAAAAAATTGCATGAAAAAAGCCCTGGGAGACACTGAGTCTGACACAGACACGTCTCTGTTCCGGTGGGGCTTTTCCTTTTGGGTGAGCTGATGTTGCTGTGTTTGCACTCGGCTCGTGCTCCTGCTGTCAGGTCACAAGGCTGCAGGATGTTTCTCAACATCCATCACTCCTTGCAGCAGCAGTGGGAGGGTCCTTGGAGACATCCAGGAATCCAGATCCATGGATGGGCTGAGGGCACAAGGCTGCTGCCACCACAGCACTGCAAGCAAGGAGCAAGGTTCTCTGCATCACAGAAAAGCAGAGATGGAAGGGTCTGTTCTGTCCTCTCCCTGCCAGTTCACAGCTGACATTTAGACAGGAAAGATGCACAGACCATCCTTCCAGCACATTTCCCAAGGCCTAGGAAAACTCTGTGCAATCTATAAACGTGTGCTCCCTGCACCCCTGGAACGTGGTGGCTGTTCCTGCTCACGCAGCAACTCGGCCACCCCAGCCTGGCACACCAGAGCTCCGTTTCTCCAAGGAGAAGCTGCAGGACAGGCTCAGGCAGAGGCTGAGGCATTTCCTTCCCAGGGACCTGCACCCACGCTGTTGCTCAGCACCCAGGTCTGCAGGATCTGCAGGGTTCTGGAAGAGCTTATTTGAGGTCACTGCTGTGGTCCTGGTCCATCCAGCCCAGCGATGTCTCTGCCCCCCAGAGATGTCCATGTGGGGGTTGTTACTGGGACTGACAACAAAGACAGTGGGAGTGTGAGGACTGGAGTGGTCTTAGCCCTACCAATGACCTGAACCTCTGAGGAATGACACATACCCTGATTTTTGTATGACTTTTGTATGATTTATTCCTACACAGACAAGGAAAGTCAGGTGTTTTGGCTTCATGTAGGAAATTAATCAAAAGCTTATGTGAGGGAATGACCCAGCTTGGTCCCACTGCAAAGCTTTGTCTTCCTCCACCCCTGAGCACCTTCCCTGGCAGTTCATGACAACCAAGTTCTACCTGTGGCTGTATCACATGCCCTGAAAACCTGCCCATCTCCCCAAAGCCTGCCACACCAAACCTCAGAGATCTGGTCTTGTCAGAAGGTTTGCAGAGAAAATGAGGGTTTTTTTCCTCCTGGCTGGCTTCCACAGCAGCAGCTCCTGCTCTCCAAGGCACATCTCAATTAATTAATACAGTCAAACCTTATTAGAGACAATTGCTGGCGAGAAATTACCCAGTCCAGAGTTCTCTTTGCTTTTCTCCTTGTTACTTCTCACCGTTGCTTTCCTCCCTGGTGCCTTTCTCTCCAGTGAAGCATGTCCTGCAAAGCCTGGTGTAGTGTGGGAGCTTTTTTAGAGTGGAGGTTCAGCCCTCCTCCCAGCCCAAAGCCTGGCTGCAGTCAGGGATGCTGAGTGGATCCCAGCACAGCGGACACATTCCATGCTGGGCAGCAGCAGATTACGGCTCTCGGGGTCCCAGCAGCTCTCAGGGTCCCAGCTGCCCTTCTGTCACCTCAGACTTGGTGTTGTGGGCACAGCAGCGAGTTGTTTTTGTGAGACAAGTGAGAGAGACTCCCAAAGCCTCTGTAATGGGGGGCACTGGATCCTGGGAAGGCTGAAAGTCCCCCAGGCTGGCTGGATGGGTGGGAGGCAGGCAGGCAGGCAGGAGGGAAGGCAGGAGGGAGGGAGGGAAGGAAGGAAGGAGGGAGGGAAGGAAGGAAGGA
>VZTJ01000625.1:44747-256482 GCA_013397795.1 Orthonyx spaldingii | reverse complement strand
AGGAAGGAAGGAAGGAAGGAAGGAAGGAAGGAAGGAAGGAAGGAAGGAAGGAAGGAGGTCTAAAACAGTGCCATGAAGGGGGAGGCAGCGAAGACCCCCTGCCATCCTTGCTGCTGAGAGATGCTGCTTCCCCGGGAGCACGTGCTGGGGCTGGGGTTTGCTCCCCGGCTCAGCGGGAGGAGCTGGGATACCCCAGCACCAGGACTGTCCCCAGGCGTCAGCCCCTGCCCTACAGCTGCCCCACGAGCCCGGGCTGGGGACACGGGGCACAGAGCAGCAGGAGCCCCAGGTGCCCCAGGCCGGGAAAAGGGGCCGCAGGTGGCTGAGACACGGATTGGAGAGAGATCGAGGGTTCACCCTCAGCAGGGAGCAGCCGTGTCCCAAGCCAGGCAGATCTCTCTGGCAGCAGTGGTGGCACAGCAGGAGCAGAGGCTGCTTTGTGTCTGTGGGTAAATGAGAGGCACTTTCCAGCGCTGTCAGAGCAGAGCTTTTCAACAGCCTCAAATTATTATTATTATTTTCTTTTAACAGGAATGCAAATACGTCAGCGTTTCTAGGTGGCTTCATTAAGTACCCAGCACATCACTCAGAGCCTCACAATTCTTGTCAAGGACCAACATCCCCATCCCGTGTTTATTGCAGAGTCTGAATTCCTCTGACTCCATCTCGTGATGACAAACAGGTTCAGAATAGGATTAAACAAAATTTCCAAAAGATAATAACAGTTGTTTTTCTTGCTTGCAGTTCCTAAATAACAGAGAAAATGCATGCCAGGGTCACTGCAGCTCACACCCTGAGTCACTCGGTGCTGTGTCATTGTGATACAAGTAAAGAATTAGGTCTCATCCCGGGATTTAATGGATCTGTGCTGAAACATGGGGCAATGCCTCATCCCCCCTGTGTGTAGGAAGGAGAAATTCCTGTCTTTCCCAGTTTGCTTCTTCTTGACTGAACAGGAGGGAAACAAGAACAGTGCTGCAGGGTCATTATTAAAGCTGATCAAACTGAGACCAAATTAAATTGACTAACAACAGAAAAATCCTTTTATTACATAAAAGTCTTGATTTGTCTGTTTATTTCCATAAATGCATTGAACTGTTCTTTGACCCTCATTCCATATCCTAGGAGTTTCACCCACCTTCTCCCCCAAATATCAAATAAGAGATGTCCATCACTCTCCATGTATCTCATGGTCAGAGACCACCACAAGTCTCTCCCATGTCTGTTGCATCATTTGGGCTGCCGCGGTGTCTCAGAACATTCCCTCTTCTCAAGTCTACCTCGATTCCTTTCAGGGCCTGTCCAAACTCACTTTCCTTTCCCACTGCAACTCCCTCCAGTGTCTTACAAGATCCTTCTCCTCTCAGCCACATACCATTGATAAGAACTCCTTCAAAGCCCTCAAAACACGGGACAACTCAATAAAATTCCTAACTAAGTGAAGCATGGAGAGGTGGTTTCTACATCTTCAATTATGGGGACCTCAGCTGAGAGATTTTGGAACATAGAAGAAAACATAGTTAAACACAGGCAATTTTAAGAAAGAGAAGTCATGACCAGTCACTCTGGTCCTGCTGCATTTCAAGACCAGTCACAAAAATGTGTTAAATATTTCACAGAGGGCACAGCACATGGATTGGTACAAAGAGGGGATTGCTCCACGTGTGGATGGAGAAGATTGTGCTGGCTGATGTGCAGGGAGACGCAGATCTCTCCATATATATTTTAGCAGCACTATGTCTAAAATGCCTGAGCCTTGGCCTCCAGCTGTATGAAAAAAATTTGGTATTTCAGGCTCCAGAGCCTTTCAGACTCTTTATTTTAATGAAGGATGAGTACTCCAAAAATTACAGACTGAACTGGCAAAAGAAATGAAGGAATTCGGAGGCACTAATTAAAACACCACGGCCGCTGCTTTGTCACTCATACAGCCAGGAAAGCTGTGGGGAGCTCAAACCAAGCTTTGCCTTTGATGGTGCAGAAATATTTTATAGCTGAGGTAACTTTGGCTGGGCTGGTTTATTATCAGCCTCTGCAGAACCACACCTGCTTTCTGGGGCTGTGACCCCCTGGTCCCTGGGGTGCAGGGCCACCGCTGGTGACCCTTTCCAAATCAAAGGCGCTGTCGCGTGGACGAGGTCTCAGTGTCTGAGAGCAAAGGCATCTTTGGAGAGTTTACAGCTGAAATTTTCTTAGTGCACTGGTGGGGAGCAGGGAAATGTGAATGGGATAACACTGCCAGCCTTTGGAAAGCAAGGCTGGGAGCTGTAAAACCAACTGTGTGTGCAGAAGCAAGCAGAAGTCAGGGAAGAAGAAAGACCAATCTCCTGAGGCTGAGTTGAAGTTCTTTCAACTTGAGCCAATGCAATGTCCAATCCATATAACTGTCAACTCTTAATGGGGTATTGTAAAAAAGATGAGGACAGACTTTTTAGTGGGGCTGGTAGTGATCGAAAAGAGGGAATAGAAAAAATTAAGAAAGGATAGATTCAGACTAGATATAAGGAAGAAATGTTTTACAATGAGGGTGGGGAGGCCCTGTCACAGGTTGCCCAGAGCAGCTGTGGCTGCCCCTGGATCCCTGGAAGTGTCCAAGGCCAGGTTGGACGTTGGGGCTTGGAGCACTGGGGATAGTGGAAGGTGTCCCTGCCTATGGCAGGGGTGGCACTGGTGACCTTTCAGTGTCCCTTCCAACCCAAACCATTCTGTGATTCTGTAACATCCAGTGGGTTGCACCAACCAGTGGGAGAGCAAACTCCTGGGAGAGCAACCCCGCAGCCAGGCTGGGAGAGAGGAGCTGTGGCCTCTCAGATCCCACAAGGCTCACTATGCACAGAGACACCAAAGTGCAGGCTGTGCTCACTGATCCCCAGGAGTTCACCCAGGGCTGTCACAGAACCATGGAATGTCTGTTTGCTTGTCCTGCCAGGCTCATGGCTGGGTTTGGACTGGAGGGGAATGGGCGTGGGGAGGGCTTGGCCGAGCTCTGGGCGCTGTGCCCGGGGGTGATGCTGAAGCTGCTGTGGGCAGAGGCAGAGGAGGGTTTAGTGCTCCTCTTCACTGCCACCGTGCTTTGCTTGGCGGCTTTTCACACCCTCACCCCTCAACATACCCTGGGCTCTTTAGTCACTCTCTGTGGCTTTTCACCGCGAAAAAAATCATTAATTTCCAGAATTAACCAGATGTGTGCTTCTCCTCACCCCGCTCCAGATGATCTGCATGTGAATTGTCAGCATAAAATTTGACCAAGTCATAAATTCACCTTTAAAACACACAGTCCTTCACACCAAAGCCCCAAAAGCAGAGGAGACTTTGTGCATTCCTGACTCCCCTGATACAAACACCCGTCTGTGGGTTTAGGACCTCTATCTCTTAATGCAGGATCTGAGGCTGGTGGCCTCAGCTTTGTGGGTTTTCTTTGCTATTTAGATCTTAATGTGCAAATAGATTATTCTTTGGGTTTGGAATGGTTTGCAGTATTCTTTGTATGACCCCAAAGTGCTTTGCTTGAGAAATGCTGCCAGGCACAATTCCTTGCAGGCTGCTGCTCCAGGAGGTTTTTATCTGCTCCATAAGCAAAGATGGGAGCTCTGGTTTGCAGAGTCCGTGCAGAACCCGAGTGCTGCGTGTGCAGGCTGGGCTCTGACAATGGTTAGAGATGTTCCAGGGCTGGAGCAGGAGCAGCCCTTCATTGTGGGAGGGTCGGGCTGGGCAGAGGAGCAAATGAGTTGAAAACAGGGAATTTTAGCTCAGCAACTAAACTAAAATCCATTTCAAGCTGGTAGTTCATGGGCAAAAATGGGTTGTGCAGACTTCAGTGGTTCTTGGGGGAGACCCCTGTCCCACCCATTTCTTAGTGTCTGGGAAAGCACCCCCCCTCAATTAAAAAAAATGAACTCCTCACATTCCTTTAATAGCAAGTAAATGCTGGGGAGAAGCTGCTGCTTTCAAGGTTATACCCAGGGAGCCTGTCAGGGAGTATTTAATGCAGGTTTCCTCAGCATCTTGAGACTAGAAAATAAACTTTGAAAGGAAAAGGAGCATGCCTGCACCCCGGCAAGAGCCAAACCCTCTTTAATACGGCTGCTCCCTCTGCGCTGGGGCCTGGGGCAGTGGCAGTCAGCGTTCCCTGGGGCTTCTGGCCCTGCTGGAGCAGGGTGGAGAGAGGGTGTAGGACTCTCACAGCCCCCCCTTAAGAGTCTGGGTCCAATGTCTCCACAAACAGGACCCTGACAGTTTCCTTGGGTCTCTCTAAATCCGGGGTCTTGTTCTCCAGGTTGTTTTCTTGTCTATATGTCCCCATGGGAACAGTCTCTCCTCAATCCAAAAGCAAGCAGCTAAAAAGCCATTATGTATTTTATATATTTGCAATGGATTGCCTCGTATTTGCACTCTCCTTTTCACTCTTTTCCCCTTCAAAAGTCTGACCTTAAGGCAGAGAGAGTGATTCTGGAAATTTTACTTATGGCTGCAGTTGTCCTGTGGCTCAGGGCTGTTGTTACATGGCCACTCCAAATATCTCTTGATATTTTCCCTTCTAACTTCATTTTATTCAAATCCAAGAAAAGATCCCATAACCAAAGCCAAGTAGTTAAATCATCCAACTCTATTCCCCTCCACCACTCCTCTCGTTTGCACAGGACAAGTCTGTTGGCACCACAAAAGGGTAATTCTTTTTTTTTTTTTTTTTTTTGCAGCCTTTCCATAATTTTTTCTTTATTTAAGATGTTTTAAGAAGGCTTTTGCACTCTGCACTACACAGCATTTGTTTTGCACATTGTGTCAAACACTGATCTGTATCACATTTATAGTGCTTAAAACGTCAGGAGAACTTTTCTCCTCCTGAACACCCCTTCCATAGGGACAGCCCTGGGGGCAGATGACTTTTTCTCTTTATTTAACCTCTGCCCAGGAAGGTTTACAGGCTGGTAAGTCACCCTTTGGGGTTCCAGGTGTCATAGGACAGACAAAGGAGCCACAGCTGAAACCCTGCTGCAACACCAGCACCGCCAGGCACCCGGGCTGGAAGCCCCTGATGGGAATTTCAACATAAAATATCTGTGAAAAGTAACATTGGAGGGATGGAATCCCCCTCCCATGTCTTTACTTAGTGCAAATCTTCCCTTTTACTCCAGGAAGGATCATTTTCTAGAAGTTCTAATGTTCATGGGGTCTTCTGGAGTGGTTCAAGGTGGCAGATGTGAGGCAGACAAGCCGTGGAACTCCTCACCGCAGGACACAGTGGATGTTTACGTGGGTCTGTGGAGAAACGGGACAAGTTCCCCAAAGACAAATCTTTGAGTCACTGGCTTGCATGGAAACCACTTTTTGCACAGGGAGGGTGTCCCGTCCCTGGCAGTGCCCAAGGCTAGGCTGGACAGGGCTTGGAGCAGTCTGGGATAGTGGCAGGTGTCCCTGCCCATGGCAGGGGGCTTGGACTAGAAGCCTTTTAAAAGCACCTTCCAACCCAGATAATTCTGTGGTTCCATGTCCACAGGAGGAAAGGAGCCGGGGGCTGGAAAGGTACCAGGGACAGCACCATGTGCTGGTCCCACTTTCACCAGTTTGCTCAGGCATCTCCAATTGGTCACCGCACCCGTGTTCCCCAGAGGGATCCTGAGGGAAGAGGGGCTCATTTAGAGCAGAGTTCTGGTCTTGTGCCACCATCCTGCATCATTTTCCAGCCTGGAGGGAGGGAAGGAAAACAAACAGGGAGATGGACACAGCAGAGGTCCCTGGCTAAGATCCACTCATGAGATAGCAAAGGATGAGTGAGAGGGAAAGCAGGGAGAGAAGGTGGTCTGGAAAGTAGCTGTGCACAAACGAAGTAAATGAAGGTTGGTTTGTGAGTCTGGAGTTTGTGCCTGCACAAACAGCAGAAGTGCAGGACCTAGGAATGCTTGGCAAGGGTGGGAGGAAGGAGTGTTTGCTATCCTGGGATTAATTTGAATCACAGAAAAGTGATCCCAAGCAAGTGAGGTTATTTCAAATGTCCTGGGCAAAAAGAAGGAGAAAAAAAGGACACAACCCAAATTAAAGAGAATTGCAGTGATGTATAAATAAACACAGGCGTATCCACACCCAAACCCCAGATTCACAGCTAAATTCTTAGGTCTTTATCCCCATATTTATGAGGGATCTCTGCTGATTCATGTGTGGTGAAGTTCTGGCTCAACAATTTTAAGTGGCCGGCATTCCTTTAAAAGATAATCGGTGCCTGCAAAGGCTTTTCTTCCTCCTATCCACCTTCCCCCCAGAATAAAAGATCCCCCCACATAATAATTGGCCAAAATGGAAATTGCCCGCGTTCTTCCCTAAGGTATGCACAGCTGAGCAGCCTTGGTGTGGTCTCATCTGGGAAGTTCAATTTTATTCTGCCATTCAGCCCAGGTGCTCAATAAAAAATGCAAGAGCAGCAACAACAACAAAAAAATCAAAAATCAAAGGGCAAAGGAGGGGAATATTGCTGCCAGCTAAACAGCTCCTTTTAATCTGGGCTCCGTCCTCCTCCTTTTGAGGGGGACTGGTGTTCTTATTAAAGTCAGATGAGAGGGAGAGATGGGATCCCAGGTGTGCGGAGCTGGAGTGGTTTTGGGAGATAAGATTTAATTTCAGAGGCAGAGGCTGGAGCTTTGTTGTTGCAGAAGGAGGGGTGTGTGTGTTGGGGAGGCTGCGGGGAGCAGGAGAGGTGTTTAACTTCACTGGGTGTCAGTGCAGAGCAGTGCGGGGCTGGATCTGTGTGGGTGCCCAAAGGCAGATCCAATGGGAAGGAAAAGGGCTTCTGTGGGGTTCCGGGTGGTGATTTGGTCTGCAGGCTTCTGTTCCTTGTTAGAAAGAGGTGGGGGCTCCTGGTGAGACACCCCTGCCTTTCTGAAGGCACCCAAAGGGCGTGGAGCCCCCCGGGATGGGCGTGTGGGGCCTGCCCAGCGCCTGCACCTGCGGCAGGGGGAGCTGAGGCAGCTGCCAGGGACCTGTCCCTGCCTTACGCATCCCCCCGGGGACACCGAGCTCCATCCTCCAATCCCAAACTGCTCATGCAAGTCCCTTCATGTTTGTGGCACTGGGGTTTCCCTCTCCTGGTCCCTGATGGTGGCTGGAAGGACCTTCTGCTACTGATGGAAATGCTCAAGGACTTCTGGCCAAGGATGTTTCGGAGGCACTGAGTGCAGTGCAAGTCCAGTTTTCCAGACAGAGGAGCCCAGATTGAATCCCTGGATACCAAATAAACAGCTTCATTTGGAGAGGTGCTGACCTGCCCTTTTGATGCCTTGATTTTGGAGGAACATGGGCAAGGTTTGGCACCTCTGACAGGCAGAGCACTGCCATGCCAGAGCAGCAGCCACAAAGCAGAGGCAGAATGGATCCAAGGCTCAGCTGAATTCCTCAGGTCAGGAATGAATAAAAACTGGAAACCACAGGACTGGGCTGGGACTCGGGGAAGTTTGGGCTGTCTCTGCCACAGATTTCTGTGTTCCCTGGGGAAACTTCTCCACCCGTCCAGGTCTGTGCCTGCCTTGTCTCTGCATTAAAAACACACAGGGATGGATGGATGGATGGATGGATGGATGGATGGATGGATGGATGGATGGATGGATGGATGGATGGATGGATGGATGGATGGATGGATGGATGGATGGATGGATGGATGAATCCTTCTTTTTATTATTTTGAAAAGGCTCTAGAGTACAATAACTACCCTCAATGCAAGAGATTCCACTTTTTAGCACTGAAATGGAGCAAATTTCAGCAATAACCTCAACTTGATGAGAACCACTATGTTCCAAAATATCCTTTTCTTTTTGTCCTAAGGTCCTGATGTGCTGCTGGGAAAAGAGGGGTGAGAAAAGGAGAGGATTTTCTTGCTCTGTGAAATTGTAATAGTCTGTGCACTAGTCTGCTAAGGAAGAAAGGGGAAAAGCATCAGTCAGGCATGGGTTTTACAAATTCCAGCTGAATTTGACACTGAGACTGCTTTCAGTCCTTGCTGAAAGACCAGCGGGGTGAAGTTTGTGTCCTCCTATTGCAGCTCACCCCAAATGCAGCCTCAGAAACGCAGTGGTTTGGGTTATGGTTTGAGTTGTGCTCATGGATCCCCATCTAGAGCCGCTCTAAAGCCCCTTCTAAAGAGCCGCTCTGGTGCCTGTTGGTCAGAGAAAAGGACCCACGTGTTTGTCATGGCAGGTGGGGGTGGAGGACTTGTTCAGGTGCTCAGCATCAGATGTTGCTACAGCAAGCTCACTGCTGCTTCCCTGTTCCCAGCTCTGTTCTGGTCGGTATCGCTCTGGAATTGCTGCAGGATGGGCACCAGAGAAGTCCCTTCTTCACCTGCTGTTGACTGAGACCCATTTAATGAACTCCCAGAAAAGGAACATGAAGCCCTCCCAAACTCTGGCAAGAACAGGGTATGACTGGTTTGAAGTCTCGAAATCTCCACAACCTAATACCAGCTTTCCAATTATCCTTTTTTGTTAGGATCAGGGCTTTCTCTTTGGTTTTGAACATCTCCATGGCAGGAACCATCTCTCTCTATGATTTGGAACAGGCTGCCCAGAGCAGCTGTGGCTGCCCCATCCCTAGAAATGTCCAAGGCAAGGCTGGACAGGGCTTGGTCTGGTGGAAGGTCCCAACCCCTTGGCAGAGGGTGGAACTGGATGATCTTTAAGGTCCTTTCCAACAAAATAATTCCATGATTCCATGTTGTAAAGAGAGATGATGATGTAGAAGGAAACTTCACTGTCAGTCCCACAGAGAAGGGAAGTAACTTGACCAGGGCTGTGCCACCAGCTTGTTCCACAAGTGGGAACAACCCTGAGGATTCCCAGTTGTGTTTGATGCTTATCAAGATGCTATCAGGCTTTTCAATGAGAAACTCCACCTTAATCCTCACTATCTTGATGAGCTTTTTCTTGTGTTAACCAGATGCCAAACACTTGATCAGGAAGGTGTCTCTGAGCTTAACAGATTAAGAAAAATCCCCACACTTCCACAAAAAGGCAGGGAAGTGAGCTCCCAGAGCAGACATTGGTGTGAGACAGCGAGAACCCTCGAGATACTGAGTGTGTAACATCCAGACATCCTCCTGCATTCATAAAATTGGGGTCAATAACACCATTATTGATGCTAACTATGGCAGCCCATTTCCCTGAGTGTCAGCTGTAATAAAACAGCTCCCCAAATGTCAGGCTGAGCATAAAGGATATTAGAAGCCTAATGGAGCACATTCATACTTCTAATTGAGAGTAAAATATCATCAAACAACTGAATACTTTGACAGGGTTGTTTGATAATTAGGCCAGGATGCAAGAGAGAGATTCAGCTTGCTGCTGAAAATGAGGCAGGGCTTATGATGAGGGGAATAAAGACAGTCTTTTACAAAAGCAATTCGAGAGGAAATATTGCTGAAGAGTGCTGTAAAAAATGTTGTGGATATGGTCTCAGCCTGCATAGTCATCGGGAGGGTGAGTCCAGTGCATGGACTGCCCTGGGAGCTGAGTACCAGAACTAGATGTTGGTGGATAAGCTAAGTCTAAAGAGCAACTTTGTCATGTTTGCTTTCATTTGGGTTTTTACATCAAAGACCTCATTTATCCTCTCCTCCAAGTAAAGGCTGCAAGAGGCAGAGCTGCCCTGCTACCTGAGCAGTAAAAAAACCCCAGAGGCTTTGAGCTAAAAACATGAAAAACCATCTTTGTGACCCTGCTTTGACTTTGACAGTCTCTGGAGATCCTCCCCGTCCCTTGATGACTGAACTTCTCCAAGTGACACCATCCCTCCTGTAACTACTCTAAAGTGGCAGGGAAATGTTTGGCGCTGCAGAGATGGGAAGTTTTCCTTGTCCTACATGGGAACACGGCGCTTTGACCCCCTCCTCTCACCACTGTGTAGCAGCAACTGCTGCCTGCAGTGACTCTATCCCACACAACATCCCTCAGCACCACCCTGGTGGGCAGGGCTGGGCCGGAGCTGGCACAGTGGAGCTGCACAGGGCAAAGAGGGTGCTGTGAACAGAACATGGGGAGTGTGATAAGGTAAGCGGGTACTGCTGTGACAGAGGCTGATGAAAGCTGTCACTCAGACAGGAGATGTTTGAGGAGAGCAGAGTGGATTTTCAGGTGCAAGTTTCCTGCCAGCGTAGTGCTGGCTGGGTTCAGGAGAGGAGAACAAAGGGATGGAGCACCTCTCGTGTGAGAAAAAGCTGAGAGACCTGGGGGTATTCAGTCTGGAGAACAGGAGGATTCAGGGGGACCTTCAAGCACCTTCCTGTGCCCAAAGGGACTAAAAGAAAGATAGGGACAAATGTTTTAGCTGGACCTGCTGCAATAGTATGAGGGGTGATGGTTTTAAAATAAAAGAAGGTTGATTTAGATTAGATATAAAGAAAATGTTTTAAGATGAGGTTGGGGAGGCCCTGGCACAGGGTGCCCAGAGCAGCTGTGGCTGCCCCTGGATCCCTGGCAGTGTCCAAGGCCAGGTTGGACACTGGGGCTTGGAGCCCTGATTTAGTGGAAGCTATCCCTGCCCATGGCAGGGGGTTGGAAATGGATGGGCTTTAAAGGCCCCTTCCAACCCAAACCATTTCATGAACAGGTGAAATTATCTTCTCTTGCCTCCACCAGCTGTCCTTACAGAACAACTCCCATGGCACTTCTGGCAGGACCAGCAGAGTGTGGTGTCTGGTGTCCTGGCCCTGTTCCAGCAGTAATAATTCCATCCTGCCTCCCCAAATTCCTCCTGTTCTCTCAATTAGAAACAATTTTCTTCTTTACTTCATGACCCAAACTGTTGCCTCAATTAGTTGCTCAGTGTTGATTAAACAAGCCAGTTCCTATAGATGGTTGGAAAGGAGTCTGTGGGGATTCGAGCACTAATGGAATGCACAATATTAACTGAAATCAATAGAATTAATGGGTTAATTCCATGCTAATACATAGTGCTGGAGGAGAAGTCAGGCTAATGAAAATGCATGTATTCCCTAAACTATTCCATTTGCATCAGATGATTCATCCACCACTGCTTCTTTCAAACATTAATGAGATTAAAAGCACATTTACTAAGTGTACATGACCAAGGCACAAGCTCTGCCCTACCTCACCTCTCTCTGGGTGAGGTGCTGTCTCTGCACCTGTTTCTCTGCAGGTTAGCTGGGGTGCAGAGGAGAGCTGGGGATCTGGTGGGAGGGGGGGATTCTGCTTTGAAGGCAAGCAGCTCTTTGCTGGTGACTGCAGGGTGATTTGACATGGACCCTTCCCTGGGTCTGCCCCGGGCTTGTGAAAGTGATGGTGGGAAGTGAGAAATGAGAGGCTGTGGCCATTCTGATGCCCAACTAAAGCTTGCCTTCCATCAGCTTTTGTTTTCTCATACTGGATAGACTCACTGAAAAACAAAATTTCTGGGGTTTTCCTATTCTCATGCTGATTTGCAATTGGAAATGGGTCTCAAAAATGGCAAATATCTGGGTCTTCAAGAAGAAATGTACATTTTCAACAGAGTCATGAAATTGTAGAATCATTAAGGCTGTCATTGGGCCTCAGTCCTTTTCAAAGGGGAAACGAGGGCAATAGGATTCATTTAGTCTGGAGAAGAGCTGTGGGGGGATACAGCTGGGAGCAGCAGAGGAGAGGATCCGTCCATTGCACAGTTTTATAACGGACAAGAAGTCAATGGCTCAATATAAGCCAAGGTCAGAAGTTTCTGAGCACTGGGAGGAGAAACACTGGACTTAAAGCTATCATGGGAGTGCACCAAGTGCAAGTTAGATGCACATCTGTCAGGGATGAATGTGGCTGCAAGTCAAACCCCTTGGTTATGCCTCCGGTCTCAGAGAAGCCCAGGTACAAAACTGCCATACTCCAGTAAAATTTGTTTGTCCTTGCAAAATCAAAATATCCCCTCAGGTGAATTTTGATGACCACAAATCCAGGTTTTCCTGCATAAAAAAGGGTTGATAGAAATGTCATAAAATCGTTTAGGTTGGAAAAACCCTTTAAGACAATCAAGTCCAACCATTCTCCAGCACTGCCAAGGCCACCACTGAGCCATGTCCCCAAGTGGCACATCCACACCCAGCAGGGATTCAAGAACCAAACGGCTCCTGGTGGAGCCTGAGCAGGCACTGCAGGCACTGAGCACACCCAGAGCTCTCCATCCCGTGTGCCATGTGGCACGAGCTGCCCTGCACAGGGACAGCACATTGGCATTGCTGCATGTGCATGGCCAAAGAGATTTCAGCTCTGTGTGCTCGGGCTGATAAAGCAGCCCTTTGCAGGCTGCATCCCAAGGCCACCCGGGAAGATGTGACTCACCCCAAAAACAAGGCCAGAGCCTGACATGGGCCACGGGGCAGCCCCAACCTTAAACCAACCCCAGGGAGTGGGCGGGTGCTCTAATGGAGAGCGTGGGTTGCAAAACCTTTGGAGTTTGTCTCTCCTCTGTGGGAAATACCAACAAAATCAGAGGCAAGAAAGATGATCCCAGCAACCTGATGAATTTTTGGCAAAAGAGAAAATGTTTTTGGCCAAAAAGGAGGTGGTTTGGCTCCTGAGCTGCATCTGTAGAGATGAACTCCAGCTGCAAAACTCTGAGCAGAATTGACCAGATTGCAGGACGCCCCATGGCAACAGTTCAGAGGCCACATTTGTCTTAGTTTGGGGACATTTGGGTTTTCTATTTATAGGCAAAAATATGTCATTTTCTCTTTGTGCATCTCCATTTGCTCTGTGGGTGGGTAAAAAGAAATGTTTGATCCCACAGCACTTTGCGAGACCATTATTGGAGAGATTATTAATTGGGAGTTGGAATTAGATGATCTTTAGGATCCCTTCCAACCTTTAATCTATGATTCTGTATAATAACTCATTCTATGATTCTATAATAAATTTTCTTTTAAAAAATCCTATTTGGGACCATTTTCCCCTCAGAATAGCACTTGCCCAAAATAAAATTTAGAGAAGAGGCTGTTTCATTAGCACAAGGGAAGGATTGGTTACATAATTTGAGGCAAATCCTTCCTTTTTGGTTTCAATTAAGTTTCTTACAAGTTCTGCATTGTAGAGTGACTACACAGCTGAACTTGGGTCTAGTCCTCCAATTTCACCACTCTGTGGCAGGAGCAACAAGATAACAGAGGGTCTCTTACCCTCTCTGTGGGCAGCCACGAGCCAGTGCCTTTACCCAGCCAAGCACATGCGAGGTCAATACAGTATTTTTCTTAATTTACAAGAAGTGACATCGATTTCCCGCTTGATCTGTCATTTCTCTGGAGCTGAGCACCGCTGTGTTTTTCACATGAGGAGCTCCATGTTCAGAAGCACTGAGGTGATGTGGGAGCCTCGTTTCCAGAACTGTTCTACAGCTTTAGGAGCGCATCCTTCACAGAACACAGTATCAGGAGAAATCTCTGGCTGCAGTGCCTATTGCAGGGCCTTGGCCGTGGCCCAGCACTGCATTGAGGGCTCAGACTCTGCATCCAGCTCTGCTGTGCCCCGTGCTGTGGTATCCATAGGAAGGAAGCCAGGATGCACAGCCTGGAAGGACACAAGGACCATGCAAGGTAGGACTGCTCGGTTCTGTGGGTCTTCCTCTCCCACCTTGTAGTTATAAAATCCCAGAATGGTTTGGGTTGGAAGGGTCCTTAAAGCTCATCCAGTTCCACTCCCTGTCATGGGCAGGGACACCTCCCACTAGAAGAAGCATGGGTTAGTTTGCAGTGTAGAAGTGGATAAATCTTCACTGGGGCTGCCTTGAGTGGTGGCTGCTTGGACAAGTCGTGGGTGTGAACAACCATGGCACAAAGTCACTCCTGCTGTGTGTGCACAGCCGGGTGTCGTTCAGACTCCAGCAAGAGCCAACACAGCCATGAGGTGTCTCTGCATTTCCACCTGGACACAACCAGCGCAGACTCTTCCTCTGTTTCCAAGGCAAAACAGGTGATGCCACATGCACCCAGCTGGCCTTGTGGTGACACCACAGAAAGGTCTGGGCTGCAGAGGGTGAGTCTCGTGTAACTGGTTCTGTAAAGGTGCCACAAGGCAATGGATGGGACAAACACATCCATTGCACAATTTCCTGCTGCTGGACATGGATTGCAGGGCTTCTCTCTCCTCTCAGAGTAGTCAAAGTTCTTCAGTGCTCAGCAGGAGTTTGGTCCTGATGCTGCATTTGGTACAGTCCTATAAGCAGCAAATGAAAACCAAACATCTGGATTTTCATTTCCTTCACTTCTGATTTTCACCACAAACATGACATCCCTGAATATTAGGAAGAATTTCTTCACAGAAAGGTGAAGAAGAAGGTGCCCAGGGAGGTGCACCTTGGAAGGCCTTGGAAGAAGGTGCCCAGGGAGGTTTGGAGTCCCCATCCCTGGAGGTGTCCAAGGAACACTTGGAGGTGACACTCAGTGCTCTGGGCTGGGGACAAGGTGGGGATTGGGCACAGGATGGACTCGATGGTCTTGGAGGTCTTTTCCGACCTGAATGACCCTGTGATTCTGTGATTCAGAGCAGAGACTCTGCAACAGCCCTGCTGACCACTGGCAGGGCCAGCAGCTCCCCAGTACACGTTTGTGTGTCCAGAAGAGGTGGCAGAGCTAACCAGTCACAGCAGCTCATGAAACTTGCCTTTGATCTCACACTTTTATCCACCACTGACTTCACTGCAGAACTGACACCATCAAAAATATGATCAAAGCCTCTTCCTTGTGCACTAGAGGCATCTGTGATGTCAGCAAACACCCAGAGTCACCAAACTGAGCTCTGTGGAATTTCTGTGGTGGTTTAACTGTGATTAAAACCTTGTCCTTACATTAATTCATATTTCACAGGCTTTTTTTTGGATGTTTCACATTGTGAGTCTGCTGGGGAAATTCCAGCTGCATGTTCTAGATTCATGATCTCTTATTTTGTCATCTGTTCATTCTCTTGTCCCCATGGCTACTCAATCAAAGGAAAGGAGAAGCAGTGTGGCTTTCCCCCAGGCCGGTGTAAATCAGCGTAACATCAGCACAGCCCTCTGAGTCAGCCCTGTCTTCACTCAGCTGTGCCAACTTCTAATTTCATGAAATTGGGGGTTTCTTTGTGGAGAATGGCATTGCAATGAGCTGGGAATATGCAGCACAAGTGTAGTATAAAATGCCCAGCTCACACAGACTAGACAGGGACTGCCTGGAGGGGGTGGATGGACAGGGATGGTGCTGCTCCATGATTTAGAGCCAATGGACAGTGAAGTCTGTGACCAGCATCACTAGCAAGGAAATTGTGTGGTTCACTACCTGGCCCCCAATCATCAGCCCAGAGTTGTAGTAGATGTAGGAGGGTCGACAATGCTTGCTGAACTCAGAACTTCTCAGGTCAGAGTTCAACCCACCTCAACTGTGTTTCCATGAAATCTGTCTCTGAAAATGTCCCATGAGAGCTCAAAGAAAATTGGAATTGAGTGCAGCATGAAATGAGCACTTTAGAGGGGATGTGGCATTAGTGGCATCTTGAAAGAGTGGATTCAGCTCCAGAAAACAAAGTTAGGCTGAAATGATCAAAACCCATTGAGGACTTAGGAACTTCTTCCTTATTTGATCACACACTCTCGAATTGGCTTCCTCTCCAGCACTGGAGGCTCGCTGTGTCCCAGGGAGCACTGAGTGCCACCAGTGGCACTGCTCTTTGGGCTCTGTTCCCAGGCACAGCCAGGCCATGAGCAAATGCCCTGGGCCAGCTAAGCCAGCCAGGCACAGACACCCCTGTATCTGTGCCTGGTGCCAGCTCTGGAGCACTCCAGGTTCACTCCAAACCAGAAATAAACACCCTGCGACTGTCACCTACCTGGCAGAACCCCCAGCGTCTCAAAGCTCTGTGTGCCGGCATCTCCAGACTCACCTCCCCGCTGGAGAAGCCAAGGCATGAAATGGTTGAGGGATTTCCAATCCCATTGCTAGAAGCTAGGCCAGGAGCCCTCCCCTGAGGTGCATCCCACCTGGCATCCATCCCAAACCAGGCTGTGTGTCCTCCCTGGAGCACGTGGGGCTCACTGCTGATCCCACCTGTGCTCTTCAGGTGGGGAGGGTTCAGGCAGGGAGGGGTTCAGCAAGGCCAGATGAGACGCCTGTGCCGCTCTCTAAGGCGGTTTGAAAACCTGAGAAGTTTGAGTGTTTATTTTGTGTTTATTTTGGAGATCCTGAGAACAGCGGGAGGTCAGCACAGGTACATTACACCCAGTAGTGTCTTGTGAGGGATGATGGTCTGGTATTATCAGAGAAGGTTAAGGTAGAAAAGCCAAGCAGTCAAAAGACAAACAGTGACAGATCCAAGGCTGTCTGTGCAATGTAATTCCTTTCCTCCGGTGTCTTTCCATTCTGATATGGTCTTTAATTGCATGATTAAAAATATTGATACTCTTCTTGGACAAGATAAAAATCTGTAGTGTGGAGGTATTGAATAACTGAAGACAAATCCTCATCTTTGGTAGACAAGCACGGCAGGTGCTGTGAGCTTTTTCTTTAGCTGTATGCAGGCTCTGGGTTTCCAGGACAGGAGGCAAAACACAATCCCTCATGACAGAATGGTGATATTTCAGCAGAGAGGGGAGTTAGGGGCCATGGCAGACAGGCAGTGCTGATGATTTGCTGAGATGTTGTGTGCAGTACTCAAACCCTTCATGGGCACACAAATGAAAACTCCACACTGGAGCAAACCAGCAGAGCTGAGGTGGATGTCAAAAAAGTGGGGATGGGCACTCTTCCCATGCCAGGGAGGGAAGATTTTGAGCCACTGAATCAGTGAATTAAAGGACTACAGAAATAATTTAGAAATCAGCAAAGACCTCCCAGGGACAGAGATGTTAAGGAGTGAAGTTGCAGAAGGAAGATGGGTGGTGCAGTGATTCTGTTATCAAAGTGTTTCCAAGAATTCAATCCTCACAGGAAAGCAGCAACAAGAGGTGGGGGAAGAATTTGGGCCAGTTACAACCAAAGGAGCCAAGGAAAGCACGTTTTGGCAAGAGGGGTGATAAACCATTGGAACAAACTTCCTGGGATGATATCAGATTTCTTTCTCTCTTGAGATTTTCTTACCAAAGAGAGCTCTGCTCTGGAAAACAGACTTGAGCCAAAGGCAAATTACTGTGGCCATTATCACGGTAAGTGGATGCAATCCTTTGGCCTGTGTGAGGGAGGAGGTCAGCTCTGCCTCCTGGCTCTGAACTCGTGAATCACCCAGTGCTTTTGTTGTCTGAAGGGACCTGCCTGGCTGCCACCCGCAGCACCGGGGTTTAATCAGCTGCGTGCTGAGCTCAGCAGAACAGCGGTGAGCACACCCCGCTGCAGGGCAGGTCCTGGCAGGGAGCAGTCAGGGCTCCAGGCCTTTACCCTCTCTCATCCACGGGTGGGTTTTGCTCCAAATGACCTTACACTGACCCACTTCTAGACTGTTAGCTCTGTTCTAGACACATTAGCTCTGTTCCGATCAGTGACCACATCCAGCCTCTGTTCATCCTTCATTCCCACAATCCCAATGTCCACCCTAATTTGTAGCCTCTCCTTGACCTCGTTTCCTCCATAACACCTGCTAGTAATTAACACAAGACCACACAAGCAAGGGCAGTCACACCACCATCCGAAAAGGGCCCAAATGCTGCATACCCAGCACTCTCCTCCTCTGGGGCCCTTCCGGCTCTTCGTGGGTGGCTCTGGTCCGGAGACAGGTTCATGCCCCTTCCCTCGTGGCCATCATCACTTCCTCGTGGTTTCTGTCTTTTGAAATGGGTGTAGCAATCTTTGGTGAGCAGGGACAGGACCCAGGAACGGCAGGAGCTGTGTCAGGGCAGGGTCAGGTTGGATTTCACGGAAAGGTTCTTCCCCCAGAGGGTGCTGGGCACTGCCCAGGCTCCCAGGGAATGGGCACGGCCCCGAGGCTGCCAGAGCTCCAGGAGCATTTGGGCATCGCTGCCAGGGATTATTGGGATGTCCTAGGCAGAACCAGGGGTTTGACTCGATGGTCCTTGTGGGTCCTATTCAAATCAGGGCATTCTATGAGTCTGTGATCTTCTTTTCACCAGGGCACTGCAGTCACTACCTCGTTTGGTGATTCCCAGCCTGCTCCAGATCTGACTGGAGCTGACTGGCTGGCTCCAGAATCTGACTGGCTCCAGAATCACAGAATCACAGGATATTCTGAGTTAAAAGGGACCTTCCAACCCTCTCCTGCATCAGAACCTTTCTGCCGTTGAGCAGAAAGGCCAATGTTGAGGGTGCCATGGGGAAATACTGTAGCAGCTTAATTCTTCCTTGGGCACTGGGATCTCCAAGTTCATCCACAGCTGAAAAAACACTTCCAATATGGAAAGCAGCCACTGCAGCCCTTTGCCTTATTGTTTATCCCTGCCCTCAGCCAGGAGCGCTGGCCCCTGATTGCAACAGCCCTTGCAAACAGAAATGTTACTCTATAAGGTGAAAGGCAGCAGAGGAACTGGACTTCACCAGTAATATTGTCTCTGGCCAGGCCCCAAACAACTCAGAATTACTTTTCATCATGAGGTGGAGGAAGGGGGTCCTCACAGTCAGTTGCTGGCACAGTTTTGTGTTTTCTTCAGCAGAGCAGCACAGGCTGAGAGCAGCTCCATGTGCCATGTGGGGGAAAAGGGTTATTGAAATAACAAATGCCACTCAAGGAGAGCTGTGATTAGCTGGATTTTACAGACAGTTAGGACAAAAGCTGAACTTCATTACTTCTGGCTTTTTCAGCTGCCTCTGGTCTATTCAAACTTCATGACACTTAAAATTAGATTGAGCACTGGATTTCTCTAAATTGGGAAACTGAAGTCAACAGAGAACAGGGAAGAGAGACCAACAACACTTTTACCTACATTGATTAAATGACAAAAATGTGATTTCCCTTTAAAGTTCTGTTGATTTAAGTGTCTGAAATTCACTGATGTGCAATAGAGTTTTTAATAGTACACATGTTCCTGGTAAATCTTCATAATCAATTTCCTTTATGCTCTTCTCTTGCGTTTTCCATCATAATCATCTTTCCCCAGCTCTCCTCAGCAAGTAATTCTGAATTTAGGGCTTGTTTTCAACCTGCTGACCTTCCCCCGCCCCCGATACAAAACCTATGAATAATCATTGAATGCGTGTCATAAATAATTGCATGTGAACTGCAGCCAGTAATTAAATATTAGGATTCTGCTCCCATTGCTGGTGAACTCTTGTTTTACAAGGGTAAAAGAAGCCTTCAAGCAAGTTACTAGACCTTTGTATGGCTCAAGTTGTCTTGGATTACAAGATCATTTCTTACAGCAAAATTCATATTTGGTTGTTTAAGCTGAGACCGAAAACAGATTTCCATAAGAGAAATAGTGAAGGCATAAGGAGAAAGTTCAGCACAAAGGTTCAAACCTTGCTTAATAACTTATTATTATTTCATTTCCTTGCATGCCCTGGGATGTCTAGGATGCAAGGAACACATAATTGATGTAACTGCAGGTCTAGTCCAGGTGGAGACACCGTGGCTCGAGGATGCTGCTCCTTCCCTGGTGTTTGGAAAGTGCTGCTTCCAGGGCCGCCGTGTTTGTGGCAGGAGGCACTGCTGGCTCTGTGCTGCTGTGGGGAGCAGGCAAGGCCTGTCCCACCCTCAGCAAACTCTCAATCTGACTGGCTCCAGGTGCTTTTTTTAACCCCTGACACAGGTCAGGGCTCTTCTCTGAGCAGTGAATTCATGGTCTCTGCTGTGGCCACATTTGACACCTGGAACTTGCATTTTCACAATCACCTCTCTCTGTTTCACTGCACCTTCAGCACTTGTTCCTATGGGACCAGGATTGATCTCCAAGGGCTTTATCCCTCCAATTTCATATGTCAAGCTACAGCTGAGTTGTTGCCCTGCCTAAAGCTCTGCTCAGTTGCTGCTCCAGAAATGTGCAGGGTTCCCATGGGACTGTGTCACATCTGCAGCCCTGTTCATATCTCAGACCCCTTGGAGTATCCCAAGTCACACTGAACACCCACACATGGGCAACTGGCTCCTGTGGTGACAGAGAAACAAAGATATCCATCTCAGGGGACATAAACTAAGTGATTGCCAAGACAATTATCAGAGAATCATGGAATGGTTTGGGTTGGAAGGGACCTTCAAGCTCACCTTTTTCTACCCTCTGCCATGGTCAGGGACACCTTCCTCTAGACCAGGTTGCTCCAAGCCGGCCTTGACTTCTTCTTTTCCTCTGTACCACCCTTATATGACAAATAATTAAATATTTGCTATATACTCTATACTTTATATTTTATTTTTTAACACACTGCTTTTGTTGTTCATTATCTGCCCATTTCTGCCCAGTGCCTAAACTCAGCAGCTCTAGGGGAAACCAATTTGTCATCCTGGTTTTGGAACCATCCCAAGACATGATCCATTCGTCTTCTCTGTCTCTCATCATTTTCCCACTGTTTTTCCTTATTCTGTGGCCTCCACATTGGTTTTATGCTTTTTATGACTCACAGTTACCTGGCTGAAATATCTCTTTTGCTCTCCCTTTTATGAGATGTATTAGGAAAGACTTGCCAAGGCTGTGTAGATCTCGCAGTGCAGCCTCTCCCTGCTCGGCACAGCACTCTAAATGTTGCACGAGGTACAGACACAAGGCTTGAACTGCTTCCAAAGGTACAATTCTCACCTCAGTTAGATGATTAAAATAATGTCTCTGGGTCTGACTGTCAGCCAGCTGATGTTCTGGGCAAGGTAGATACACGTAATGAGAATCACTCCTTAGTGTAAAGTTGTATCAATGCAGAGCCTGGAGTTGTTATGTGACTGTGCTGACACAGACTGTGTCCTCATGCTGGTGTGGGATGGGAGGATGGATTCCAGCTCCCTCTGGATTGCTCATGGCGTGTCTCAGCTTCTGAATCCTTGCATTTACAGCCTCAATGTCTCTAATGTGGAGTCTTGTTTATCCCAGTGTAAGTTCTCCTGGGTTTGTCTTTTTGCTGTTCCAGCACATCCTGCCTTTTCCTTCCATCCCTCCAACCCTCTGTGTCCCCCGTGAGCCCCACAGGCCATGAGAGTGATCCCGGCTGAGTGAGGCTCCCTGGGCTCTCCTTTAGTCACTGAGGGCACAGAAGTGATTCCAGAGAGTAACTGCAAGTACTTAGTTTGGGTTCCTCTTTGCATTTCCTAACTTTGATCAGCTGTATGTTGATCATCTCTCTGCGATGATGCTATAATCTATATTATCTACCTATAGACATAGTTCCATTTGCATACATATGTATGTGTAAATACATATGTATGGCTTTATGCCTAAATTCCAATTGTTTTGTGTCACCACTCACTTCTCATTGCCTTTTCCCTTCCTCAGCTAAAATCTTCTCTGGTTTTCCCAACTTGGCTTCCTCCTCTAATTTCAGTGTATGCCTTATTTGTCCTCACTTGTGCTTTGGGCTTACAAACTCCAGCTTTCATGTCTAATATTTAGTGTCAGAAGCAAAAAAAAGTCAGTGAGAGATGAAGCGATGATGGACAGATGCATGACCTGTGCCAGTACTGACATGCACACAATTTTGTCTTTGAACCCAGGGTTGCCTGGAAAAGTATCACTGGAGGACATATATTGGAGCCTTGTGGCTTTGTAATGTCAGGAGAAGAATCTCTGTTCTTTGATTTTAATCATCATTAATCTTCATAAATCTTCAGGAGGGTTTAGCTTTTGTTTGAATGAATTTTTGCAACTTCCAGAGAAAACAGAGGCAGGGGAGTATAACTGAGTGCTTGTTTAGTGCCAAATTCATCTTAAAGCAGGGAATGCAAATTGCATAGCAAGTGCTGAATTATATATGATTAAAACTGATCCAGCCCTTGCAAAGAAGAGTAAAAAACGGCTTTTTTATTCACCAGTTAATCACACACACCAAAAAAGTGGATGGAACAAAAATGAACTTAATCACAGAAAAAGGGGTCACAGTTCCTGCCTGACATATGGCTGGGATCTCCATCATAACCATGCAGTGCAGAGCACACTGGCATTTAAGTGCTTCAAAGAGGTACATTAAGAAGAGAGTTCATTGATAAATGACCCGTTAAAAATGGGTGAGATTCTGTCCTTAGCAATGAATACTCAAGGTCTGCACAGTTGTCTTGGCCCATCCTGGCCGCTCCTGTGTTTTGCAGGCAGGGCTGGAAGGTTTTCCAGTGCTTAGTTACACGTAATGATGTGCAGGACAGATAAGAGTGTTGAAACCACTGAAGGCAGCATCCAAATCCTGTCCATTTCTGCTAACAATTGTTAGTCTGGCAGCAGTTCAAACTCAACACTCGTGGACTTTTCCCATCCAGCAAGTGCCAGAGATCAAACAAGGAAAACGTAATTTTCTCCTACAGAAAGAACAAGGACCTGAAAATGACTCTTGGGCCCTGCTGAACCAACAGCATCACACACTTTTAGGGCTGTTTGATGCAGAGGGCATCACAACTCCCCCGGAGAGCTTGATGAACTCTGTGTTCTGAGAGGTCTGTCTTTGAAGGCATTGCCCTTATTTTGTTATTGGCAGAGTGGACAGGGGAAAGCTGCGTGCTCTGCCTTCCAAGCTGCTCTGGACACAAAGGCAGGTGCAGAATGAGCAAATGGGCTCAGCTTGCCCTGGAACAGCAGCCCCCTTAGATCTCTGGAAGGATGGCAAAGGAGGGCACAGACCTCCAGCGGGTGTTGCATGTGTTTTAACAATCCAGCCACCTTTCTGCAGTTTGGTGGAAGTGTCAGCATTTGGTGGGAGCCAATGGATAAAAGCAGAGTGTTAGGAGCTGTGTTAGAGCCTGGTGAGGCAGGGAAGAGCTACCCAGGGAGTGCTGGTCAGATCCATTTTTGCTGAGCAAAGCAGAGGCACTCATGGATCTGCAAGTTAAATACCACTGAGAAAATGTCCAAGCATCTCTCCCAGGACCTGGGTGTTTTCTAGGGCTTTGCCAACCTGCCCACCACAGGGTTCTCTACCAACCCCAGCAAAGCCCCGTGCTGAGCCAGTAGACAACTATTCTTTTATATTTCATTTCCAGGAAACTCAGAGAGTCATAGAATCGTAGAACGGTTTGGGTTGGGAGGGACCTTAAAGACGATCTTGTTCCACTCCCTGCCATGAGCAGGGACACCTCCCACTATCCCAGGGTGCTCCAAGCCCCATCCAGCCTGGCCTTGAAGAGGGAGATGCCTTGTTCTGGGAGAGCCACACTTCCCATGGACTTTATTCCCCTTGCATTTGGGCCTGTCCCCAGTGTGGTTTGTTCGATTTGGAGGTGCCTGTCCTCGTTTTACAAGTCCACACCTGCCACAAGATCTTCCGTGGAGGGTGTCACAGGACAGGGAACAGGAAGGGACGGTGTGCACGACACCTGCTGCTCCAGAAGAGAAAGGAGGATGCAAGAGTTGTTTCTGGCAGGTGCATTTGTAAATAATTCCACTGCTGGGGATTAACCAGACCCTCCATAATCTGTTCCACTTTTTAACTTCCCATATAACATTTTTCTTAATATCGAACTAAATCTCTCTTGCTGCACATTTACCCAGAATTACTTCTCATCTTATGTCCCATGGCAGTGGAGAGATATCTATCACTGTTCACATCTAAAATGTCTTGTTTGTGTATTTGAGTGCTCTGATCTTGTTTCTTCACAGCCTTCATCCTAAACTACACAAATCCTGTTATTTCGTCCTCACTTCAGCCTGCAAACCATTTATAATTTTAATAAAATTCCTCTGGGATCCTGTCATCTTCCGTAACATGTGTTGTCCCATGAAAAGATGACCCAAGTTCCAGCTAAAGCCTTACTGGAGCTGAGAAATACAGAATAATTGCTTCCTGTGATAAACACCTACCACTTCTGTCCCAGAGCAATGTTTTCTGGTTTTCATCCTGTTTCTTTTCCCTGTTCAACCTGTGACCACCTCTCACTCCATGGTCATATCTCCCTTGCTTCTATTTCCTAGGTTTGCTTTTCCCTCCTGTCTTTTCTCACTCACATCTCCCTGTGCCACTTTTGCTTCTGGTCACTGTCATCCTCCTGATTTCATACACTGCCTTAAACAGACCAAGATAATTTTGAATTCCAGTCTTGTTTTACTCATTGCTTGTGACCCCCTCCTCATCTTCTGTCAGCCACAAATTACAGAAATCTATTCTCTATTCCATCACTGGAGTCATTATGGGAATATTGAACAGCACCAGACTCAGGACAGACTCTCAAACACCTCCTTAGTCTGAAAATGTGCCTTTTCTGGTTTTGGAGCTCTGTATTCATGAGCACCCCATTGGCCATGACTGCTCGGTGGCCACTCACTCTTATGGTGCCTCATGTGCACCTGTGCCAAACAGCTTGGAGAGGTCAAATCACACATCACCCCCTACTCTCCTGGACAGTTGTATCCATGAGACTGATCTATGATTCATCTGATTCCTTTGTCTGCTTCTTTAAAAAGGGCATTTCTTTGTCCACTCCTTCAGGATCTCATCTTCATAGGAGTTGGAAAGATGAGGATGTTACTTTTCTACCATTCCTTGTAGCTGATATGCTCAGACCATCTCACAGGTTCCAGCAATCCCTGGGAGAATGTATTTCTGTGTAAGCAATTCTGTGGCATGGGGTGAAATGGATTTTAAAGCAGAATTTGGAGGCGGAAATCTCTTATTCTATGGAGAGTGTGGTGGCACATGACAGAAGCAGCCTGGATGTCATTCTGAAGGTCTTGCCCAAAAGGGTCCACGTCCTCAAATTACTTTACCCCTCGGAACTGCTGCCCATCTCATCACCCACCACATGCTCTGACCTGCGCCACAGCAGAAGTTCAAGGTCTTCTTGTTCTTGGTTGTGTCAGAGAGGGAGAAACCCATGGCATGAATGCCAGATCCATTTCTATTCCCAGTTTGTGAGGCATCACCTGTCCACTGATGGATCACCAGCACAACTGTCCCTCTCCTCACCCTCAGCCTCGCTCCACCGTCTCCTTCGTACTCAACAACTCCTCCAGAGGAACTGGCTGCAGTCAGAGATTACAACAGATGGAAAGATCTTTGTGAACGTGAAAAAGAGTGTGAATCACTGGATGGTATCTGGTCAGGAAAGTGATAGCAAGGAAGTGTAGACCAGGGAAAAAAGAGTGCTGGCATTAAAGGGGAGTTTACTTAAGCTAAAACTTCAATAAACTGAAAATAAAATACGTCAGCAGTGTGGGTGGGTCACAGTCAAGTGATAGGTGAGGTTTTGACTTAAGAGTGGGGTCATAAAAAAGAGGAATCTGATTAAAAAGAACAAAAAAGAGAAAATAAAAGGGTGTTGATATGCTTTAACGACACTGGTGAGCAAGGCATAGAAATCTGTGCTGTCAGATCCTGAAATCCTCAGTGCTTCAGCCTCCAGAAATGCTCCTCTGTTCATGAGGCAGAAGTTAAGGGAAGGGTTTGGACTATCTGCAAACACTGAAAATAATTTTTAAAAATAGAAGTCACTGCAATATGCCTGCCCCCAGGAGCTGCAGAAAAGGACAAATCCCTCAGACTGAGATCAGATCTCAAACAACTCAGTCGGAATATTCAGAGAGAATATTTTCCCTTGTGTACCAAGGGAGATGTTTTGAAGGAAATGGTTGGAGAAGTGGATTTTTTCATCCTGTGATCTGCCCCTCCTGGGTCTTTGCATATTTCCCTGACCAAGAAGACTTTGCAAGTCTGCATTTCCAATGCCCCTGATGGGACATGTTCCTTATAAAAATCTCCCTCTGCTTTTTAACTTGCTCCTAAGGTTTTTGAGAAGGAAATGCAAGAATTATTTGAAGGAAAGAAGGGCATTGCAATCCACATGAACTGGGGGCAGAGGAGAAGGCAGCAAAAGGGTCAAAAAACAGGGCATGGCAAGAGAAATCTAATTTAAAATCAGAAATGTGGGGTATTTGGGAGAAAGTGTAAGTGAATTGATGTAAACACAGACTCTGGCCAAAGCCATGTGCTTACAGAAATGCTGCTTTGACAACTAAGGAAGATTTGCAGGGTTTGGCTCCTGGAATGAAATGAGATCACTGTTCTTTCTGGGATGTTATGCAGAAGGGTTCCAAGTCAAACAGGATTGCCAGTGTGGACAGGGAGTTTTGCCAGCCAAAGTGAGGAAAGCAAACACCTGAGTTTGGGCAAGCTGTGCCAGACAATCAGAGAATAGTTTGGGTTTTGAAGAGGCCTTTAAAGGTCATCTGTCCAACCCCCTGCAATAGGCAGGGACATCTTCCACTAGATCACACTGCTCAGAGCCCCATCCAACCTGATCTTGAATATTCACCCAAAGATCAACCACTTGGCCAGTAAATCCCTCTGTGAATGGCTCAGGACAGTGTGACAGAACTCCTGTGCACTTTGGTGGAGTTGTGTTCTCAAACACTCTGCAAAAAACTCTTCATGTAGAGAGGGATGCCTTTGCTGCAGCAGATGTTAAAGAAAAATATTCAGGTGGGGCAAATGGATCTCAACAAAAAATTGACCCCAGTTTCACTGTTCCTAAAGAAATAGCTCATTCACCTGTGAGAAGACAGGAGGGTGTTTAGCTTTAATTTTCCATCTGCATCCATGGAGTTTCAGTAGTGTAAACCAGGAACACACGAGCTGAGGACAGTCACTGTCCTGGGACTATTGAAGCATCGTTCCTGAATGCCACGTAGAGAACAGCACAGGCCATGCAAATCTGGTGGAAGAGATTTCTCTCATCTCAAGCACCTCAGGCATAAACTTCAGGAAGCCATGGAAAAGAGAAGACACTGCAGAACCACTGCTGTTAAGAGTGTCACTGGAAGGAGGCTTGGGAGCTACATATCAGTCCAGAGCAGAGCTTTCTGTAACTGATAGCACAGGGTGCAGATGAAAGAATTAATGGTGTCAGTGCTGCAGCCCTGAGGTTCTATAGCATCTGTGAGATCATGAAAAATCTATTGCAGTGGCCACAAAGGGACACAGGGATGGAGGAAATGGATATATGTGAAATGTGTTGAGAGTTTCTGCCTTGGAGACAAAAACCAATGATGTTGGGTCAGATGTGGTGGACCTGTGGATTATCCATGGTACTCTGAGACTGCATTATTAGAGACTCATATTAAGTTACCCTGTAGGAAACAATAAACCTTTATGTGGCACAGATGGGCTTCCAGAAGTGGTCATTTTTTACATCAGTGCACAGTTAATTAATAGGACTTTGCAAGATTTTGAAGACTTGGTGAATGCCAGAACTCTTCAGTCAAGTGATTTGAAGCAAATTGGAGCTAAGAAACTTTAAAAAGTCTCAGATATTTAATTTTATATGTGTATAAAACCGTTACAGGCACTGAGAAAGATCTGGATCTCACTCTGCTGGACCTAAGCAGACTGCCTTTAAGGCATTGGGTGTTGTTAACTGAAATTTTGCTCAGAAAGATGAGAATTAGACTGCCTTGCTTATCAAAATCTGTGCTGGGAAGCTGAACTGATCTTGATGCACAGATAGAGAAATAAAAATACATGTACAAAATCAAATGATTTTTGAGGAGCTCAGTTACATCAGACTCTGTGACTGATGACCTCTGAATGCTACTTTAGTAGCAGATGAGCATAAACTGCAACACAAGAAGAATTTTTGGTTGTAAAAGGAGAAGATGCAAAGGGTTTAATGGTGAGGTTGGCCTAGGAAAGACACCAAGAGAACATGTCAGCAACATGTGCTCCAGGATCCAATCACAATATTGGCCAGTGAAACTTTTCTTTTAAAGATAAGTCTTGCTACAGGTGTGGACAGTTGAGGAACCCCAAACACCACTGTGCTGACCTCTTTGGGGATCTCTGCAGTTAAAGGATATTCAATTATCACTGCTCTACCTTGAGCAGTGCAGCCATTTGAAGCACCAGGGACACGCTGTACCAGGAGCCGCAGCACACTGCACTTTCTTTCCTCTAAAGGCTGGAAAATCAGCCCCATAGCAGTTACTGCTCAGGAACTTGAACATGTGATCCCAGTGGGGGGACACTGTTGTGAGTGTCCAGCACGTTGCTGAGAGCATGAACAGTGCTCTGCAGTTCCACTGCCTCACTGTGCCATAGCTCCCCAGGAAAATACATACGGGATTCCTCTTCACGGCAGGGTGCTCACAGTGTCTTCTTGGGTTCAGCCTAACTGGAAGAGTAAAGATCATTTGAATACCAAGAATCCCAAGTACTCTTATTGAGTCACCTTCCCTGAGAGTGTACATTCTACAGCATTGTGGTCAGGCACTGGGCTTTGGTCAGGCACTGGGCTTTGGTCAGGCACTGGCACAGCTGCCGAGGGCAGGGGTGAAGTCCCCATCCCTGAGGGATTTCAAAGCCCTGTGGATGTGGCACTTGGGGCCATGGGGCAGTGGTGGCCTGGGCAGTGCTGGGGAATGGTTGAACTTGGTGATCTTAGAGGGCTTCTCCAACTTAAATGGTTCTAGGTTTCTAGGGTATATGCAGGTCAAATATTAGACTTGAATCCACAGAAAGACAAAGGAACAAACCTCTTGCTCACATCACCTTTCAGGTGAATTGGGACATGTCTGAGCCTTGCCCAGCACATGGGGATATCTCTGGATGAGGAACATGACAGGTCAGAGACTGAAAAGAAGATCACAAGGTGCTGTGATTGAGCAGACCCAGGCGGTGTTAGACCAGAAAAGGAGCTGTCCTGGTTCTGAACTTGTTTGCTCTGCCTCAGCAGAGAATCTTTTATGTCTTTACCATCAGCCAGGACATTTTAAAGTCAAATTTAGGTGGAACTTCTGGTCTCATATATCTACTCTAAGTACTTAAAGATTGCCTCTGGCCCCTGAGACCTCGGTTGTCCTTACTGCTCTCTGCTAGATGTGGTCTCATCTTGACATAAAAGGAGCTGATATCCAGAGACCACCAGTTATCCCACAGGATGGGATGCGTATTTTTTAGGCACCAGTGTTAAGATCCTGGTGATCACAAGCCCCATTCACCCTGTCTGGTATAACTGACTAGCGTTGGGAGTGGGAGAAGAACCTCTGTTCCAGCAGAAATCAGGGACTGAAGCTTCCCAATGCAACAATATCATGGTGTCCCCAAATTTTGGCAAGGAATGAATGTGACATGGATCATTTTCTCTGCCAAAACTTTTAGCTAGTTGTGTGACCTGTATTTCAGATACCCAGTATTTCAGAATAACTTGTACCCACTTTGGGACTTCATGGATCCTGAAAAGTTTTAAGCCTTCCTCCTGGTCTGATGGATTAAATTTATTTAGAATAGATACACAACTGTTTGCCACCAGGCCATGCACTGAGCATGATGGTCTGATTTTCATCCTCCTTTCATAAGAATATTGTTTATAGCTGATTCGTCTGGCTGAGTCAGTCCAGCAGGATGGGGCATTCCAGAGGCAACTTTAGAAAACTAAGGCTGTAGCCTTGTCAAAAAGGATGTGTTAGTGTAGGAGAGTAATGATATCTAGGGAGACTTCACCCCAAGTCATCATGAGGGTTTTCATGATGAATTCTTTTCTCCTTAAGGGTAACGGAGACACGATGCAACTTGTCATGGTATCTGGGTGTCATGTATAAATCTTTGACAAACAGCAAGACAGATCAGAGGAATGGTTTTTTCTGGGTTTGTCCATAGAGCGAGTGGGTTATCTTCTACATGGATCAGCAATTAGAGGAGAAGAAAATACTCAGTGAATGTTACTGTGTTTATTTGTATCTCCTCGGTACCTGTAAATTCCTGTACCGATCAAACACAGACAAAAGATTGTTCATAACATGGAAGGAAAGGGAGAAAGGTCAGAACTGGGGCTACAAAGAGTCAGGCAGCACATTTTTAATGTCTGCTCAAGACATGCAGGGCGTTATTGGCCTGAACTTTCCAGTATTGCTTTAACACCCTCAGACTTTACATTCCTGAGATGTTCTCAGCAAATGCTACCCTCCCAGTGCTGGCTGGGAAGGATCACTAGGAAAAGATCAGTTTGCAGTGTGGGATTTCATTATGTGTGTGTTATGTTTGTAAAACCAACGAAGTCTACAGAGGACTGTCAGCAATGAGTGGTGCTGTCCTCTTCAGGTGAGCTGCTCTAACACAGTGAGCACTGGGACAGCCCTCGGAGTGGCCATGGGGTTGGAGCATGGAACGTGCACTGAGATCAGAGTAAGACAGGTGGAAGGGAGGAAACTTACCCTTGCATGGAGAACAGAATCCCAAAGGAGGTTTCTGGGCACTACAGAATCCAGGTGACAACTCTCAGTTCTGGGCAAGGCATGTGGGATCTCGTGGGAGGGCTGTTCTCAGGCAGGTTGGGGAAAGGAGTGTAGGTATGGCAGAAGTGTTCACTGGGGCTGCTCTGCAGGTGTTTCAGCAGCAAATGGCAAATGGAATTTGAGCTGTGTACAAGAGTTTGTTCCTTGTGTGGTCCTGAGCATTTGGCTATAAAATCATGACATGAAAACATAGTTTAAACAAGGTTTAGCAGGGGCCAGCTGCATTAGCCACCTGGGCCCATTAATGCATAACTATTGGTTTATGGATATTTGGGAAATACTAGGAATATTTCTTCAAGACTCTCTTTCCCATCATTTTTCACTCCAGGACAACTGTTTGCAATAATTTGCTCCTGACAGCTCTGGGGAAGTTCAAATGTTCTGTGTATCAGACAGTTGGCTATTAGCAAGTACCAACATTTAACTTGGTGTTTGATTTAATCTGACCCAGGCTGTGAGGATTGTCCAGTGGTGGCCATTCCAACCAGCTGAGCGCAGAAGGATGGACTGGTGCCCACTTCATGTTTCTGCCAGTGTCTCTCACACCAGCACAGGGTGCAAACACTCCTTGCAGTGTCCTCTCCCAGCCATTTACATGGCCTACGTACTGGCTGGAAAACCAGCTCTGGCACAAAGGCCAGGTTGGACAGGGCTTGGAGCAACCTGGTCTAGTGGAAGGAACTGGAGGTGCTTTAAGGTCCCTTCTAACCCAAATCTTCTGTGTTTGTGTAAAGACAACCATCCACCTTTGCAGGCAAACCAAGGTTAACTAGAAGGGTGATAAACCACTCCTGTTGCTTTCTTGGAGGTTTTGGGTGGTTATTCTCCCATTAGCTGCAAATACTGTAAAAGCAAACACCAAATGTTTTGCAGTCAGCAGCTTGTCATGGAAATAAAATGTTCATCACTCCATAGAACTGTGTGTGAATCACAGAATCATGAAGTCACTGAGGTTGGAAAATCTCTCCAAGACCATTGAGTCCATCCTGTGACTGATCCCCACCTTGTCCCCAGCCCAGAGCACTGAGTGCCACCTCCAGGTGTTCCTTGGACACCTCCAGGGATGGGGACTCCAAACCTCCCTGGGCAGCCTCTGGCAAGGCCTGAACACCCTTCCTATGGGGAAATTCCTCCTGGTGTCCAACCTGAGCCTCCCTGGCCCAGCCTGAGGCTGTTCCCTCTCCTCCTGTCCCTGTGCCCTGGGAGCAGAGCCCGACCCCCCCGGCTGCCCCCTCCTGTCAGGGACTTGTGCAGAGCCACAAGGGCCCCCCAAGCCTCCTTTGTTCCAGGCTGAGCCCCTTTCCAGCTCCCTCAGTTCCACTCTGCACAGGACTTACTGTCTAGACCCTTCCTCAGCTTTGTTGGACATTCTCCGACCCCTCAAGTCAGGCTCATAAAAAGATTCATGTCTAATTCATATATAAAGTGGGGGAAAGGGGGATGTATCCCAAAGACCCAGGTGGAACTGGTGTGGTTCTCCTAAAACATCTAAAGCCCAAGTGTTGGTTTAGTAAGAAAGGGAGAGTGACAGGATTCCTTATTGGTGCTCTCCAGGCATTTTATTCAATCTTTCCAGCCCACATGGAATCACCTTCACACTTCTGTATCCCAGGCACAGCTGCACTTCCTTGAGAAAGGAAATTATCTCCTTGGAGGAGAGTCAGACCTGCTTGGTCAGCAAAATGCACTTTGAGACACGTATATGAGAAGAACTGAGGGTCTGCTAAAATGAGAAGAGACAGGTTTTTCTCTTACTCCTGCATTTTAGTAACTCTGGGATGAGTGAGCAGAAACAGATGTGGAGCACAGCTACAAACAGGATGTGAAAATAAACTCATTACTCCATCTGCCCACCATAAACAGCGTGAAATTAGCAGCGAGCGAGGAATAAAACTCCAGACAAATGGCCTTTTAAAGGGAGCAGAGGGAGCTGGAAGGGCTGCTGGTAGAAAAGCAGAGGCACAGAGAGCCCAAGCCACACACAGCTCGGTGCAAATCCCAGTTGCCTGGTCAGTCAAGGAGGAGGAAAATCCTGCGGCACAGAGCCTGTGAGGAGCTATTTTTGAAGGCAAAACCAGAAAGGCCACTCCATCTTTGGCAGAGATGACCTAATATTGCTCTTGTCCCTGCCTGTTGGGAAGCACCATCAATTTTATAAGTCACGGAGATTTCTTTTTTTCCCTAAGAGGTGCTCTCTTAATGTTGCATAAAATTACTCTCTCAGGGGCAGTGTGAGGAGAAAAACGTGGTGTTATGTTGTCTCAGTTGCAAAGACATTGCTAACAATAAAAGCCCCTGAATGATTTGGTTTTTAAGTGACACAATTATGGAACGGGTCATTCGTGACACTCCAAGTGGCTTCAAGCACCTCTGTCATAAAGTCTGAATGGGGGTGTTTTATGCTGTGGGTTTGGGCTGTAAATATTCACCCCTGGCCTTTGTTCTATGAAGCAAGGCTCAGTTTGAGGATATATTTACTTAAAATTTTACAGGAAAATTTCTCAAATGATCAATCTACTTGATTTATTTAAAGTGAGATCCCGAAGTGTTTTACAGCTTTTACAGGCTGGTTGTGTTTATAACCATCCTGGGGAGTATCTTCTGCAATTCATGTAGCGGAGAAAGGGAAGGAAGGTCATAATTTCTATTTTAACCTACTTTTCTAGCAGTTGACAGGACACTGACAAAGTCATCTCTTCTAGAACACAACCTGCTGGGCTTTATCCTCATTCAGAGGGGATCCTTTGGAGAAAGCCAGAGTAAAATAAGCCAAGTACTTTTTTTCTTTATTCCTATGGATTCTACTCAGATATGTTCTCTAGCTCGTTTTATGGATCTCAGTGAAATTGCAAATTGCCCAAATGATATTTCAAGGAAACTGGTTCCCTGTGTTCGAAGTTCTTCAGTATATGACAGCCCAAGGCAGAGTTTCCTACATGTTGGAAATAATTTCTCTCTCCAGGTTTGGCAGATCCAAACAAACCTTGAGTGCTAAATAAACCAGGTTTATGAATAAATCAGGGGCAGGAGAACTCAAATTTGAGATGGTGTGAGATTTGAAATACCTGAAAGCTTGATGCTGGCCATGAGGCACTTTGAAATAGTCTGCAGTTAGATGAAAGGTTTTCATTTGAGATTCCGTTGGGATATTCCGGGAGGAAACCTCCTGGTGGGTTCACCCAAAGTTTGTAATAAACATAATTGAAGTAGCTGAACTCCAGCTGCTACTTTCTGCTCTAATCAAGAGCAACAGAGGCAGCTCCTTCTTAGCAAGCAGACTGTGGCTGCTGAGGGAACAGAAATGGAAATACTGAGCTCAAGTGCTGAACTGGGAGGTGCAGAAATTAAGGAGAGGTAGCAGTTGGAAGGCAGGAGAGGAGACTTTATGAAGGGATCAGTAGAGTCTTGGAGAAAGCAGAGATTTCATGAAGCCCTCAGAGATGGAGATCAGGGACTCACATTTTTCTCAGGAAGCAGGATTTTCTAATATTGTACAAGTTGGGTCTCACCAGAAGCAGACACTGGAGGGAGTCAAAATGCAGATGGTCTTTCCTATCCTTGCCCTTCTGGTTCCTATCCGAAGGGAAGACAAGTGATGTTAGAGACAGAGAGTTCCTTTGGGAATTATTTCAGTAGTTCTCCTTCAAGGTCATGACAGCAGTTTCTGTTTTTATAGTGCAGCAGGATCCAAAACTACTGTACATGCACTGGAACTGATTCTCCCCTTCCATAAACCAGGCTTGCCTCTTCCTGACTCTCCCAAGCCGTGGTGCAGTCATGCCTGAGCTATATCAAACACTCCAGAGCATCACAGCAGCTGGGAGGGGTGAGATCCACCTTGTCCTGATCCTGTTACCTCTCTGCCACCTGGATGCCACACAACCACGTCCTGCTGAGCACGGCTGAGCCGCTGGCCTTGCCCTTTGCCAGGAGCAGCGATGCAGCCATGAGCCTTGGGGTGAGCACATCCCCAGGAGTCAGTCTGGATGTGTCCAGCCTGCTTTAGTGAGGAACAGCAATAAATAACAGGGGATTGGTGTGTTCCAGGCACTGGGTCACAGCACCACTGAGCCCTGATGAACTAATTTATTGGTGTACATGTAGCAGTAACATCTTCCCCTCATGCTTTGGTCTCTCCTCTCCAAGTGGGGAACAGAACATTTTGTGTTGGCAAAGGAACTCTGAAGACAATTTACAAAAGCTTGGGAAAAGCCAAGATAGACACAGTGAAAGTTCTGGGGAGATGGTGACAGTGAACAAGGGCCAACTCCTGGGACACATGTGGGCTGACTACATGTCAAAACGCCCACACAGAGCCATTTATAGATCCAGGAAGGTGTAGGCACAGTTAAATCATGTTCAAGGAGCAGAGGCCAGGGTCTCCGTAGCATTGCCTGCTGTTAACGTTGGAGGGCAGAAATGAGATAGAGAGCTGGGAAAGAAAGGGTTTGAAAAGATTTTTGTGATCCAAGAAGGAAAAATCAATCACCAGGAACTGGGCCAGTTTCTGTCACTTATAATCTTGCTACCAGGCTGATCCTGTCATAGAACCGTGGAATGGTTTGGGTTGAAAGGGACCTCAAAAGTCATCTGGTTCCACCCCTCTGCCATGGGCAGGGACACCTCCCACTATCCCAGGTTACTCAGAGCTCCATCCAGCTTGGCTCTGAACACTTCCAGGGATCAAGGGGCAGCCACGGCTTCTCTGGGCAACCTCGAAGAAGCAGACTGTGGGAGACACAATCCATTTCCCACCTGGGGTTGCTCCGTGGCCCTGACAGCGCCTCTCCTTTCCTTGCAGAAGGTATGGTGGCAGCTGTGGGCTCGAGCAGGGACTGCCTGCAGGCAGGAGAGTCGTGCACCACTGACCCCGTGTGCAGCGCCAAGTTCCGCACGCTCCGGCAGTGCATAGCGGGCAACGGCGCCAGCAAGCTGGGCCCCGGCGCCAAGAGCCAGTGCCGCAGCACCGTGACGGCCCTGCTCTCCAGCCAGCTCTACGGCTGCAAGTGCAAGCGCGGCATGAAGAAGGAGAAGCACTGCTTGAGTGTCTACTGGAGCATCCACCACACGCTGATGGAAGGTCAGTAGAACAGGGCACTCATTTCTGATGATCTTCCTAAAAGGTAATTGCTCACAGGGCTTTCTACAGAGCTCCCCAGCTCTGAAGTTGCTGCAAAATACCCCTGTATTATGCTGTTCCATCTCAAGACATACTGATAGGACTCCAGGGAGCAGCATGAAGCTGTGTTGGAGGAGGTTAAGTTGGATATCAGGGAAAGGTTCTTTCCCCAGAGGGTGTCGGGCACTGAACAGGCTCCCCAGGGAATGGGCACAGCCCCAGGGTTGCCAGGGCTCCAGGAGCATTTGAATAACACTGCCAGGAACAGGATGGGATTGTTGGGATGTCCTGTGTAGGGCCAGGAGTTGGATTTGAGGGTCTCTGTGTGTCCCTTCCAACCCACGATATTTGATGATCCTATTGATCCCCATGGTATTGACATTTTGGGGAAAGCAGTCCTGAAAACCTGAGATGCCGCCTTCCTTTTTTTTTTAAACCCAACTTCTCTTCTATGACACTCCCAATACACATTGAGATCTTTTGGTGGAGAAATGCACAGCATATTTTGCATCTATGTGTGTTAACCAAGACCATGAACACTGTGAATTTTATAGAAACACTACATAAACCACAGGAAAAAACAGCATGAACTTCAAAAAAATCACTCCCTTAGAATGTCTCAAATGCACCAGTGTCTTTGGGTTAGTGAAGATTTGGGGCTGGTGATATCAAGTTGGAACTTAAAGTGTTCCCAGAGCCAGTATTCAATAAGCTTGGATTTTGACGTTTTTTAAGAGTGACCATAAAATTGCACCTCAGTGGCCATAACTCTTCCTTGTCAGGCTGGTGAGTATTTTATGCACCATGAAAATTAAAATGGGGAATAAAACAGACCCTTCCAGCCATGGGCTGTGAAATAGATTAATAAAACGCTGCTGGCTGAAACCTGAAAGGAAAAGTGCAGGGATGAGACCACAGGCCAAAAGGCCAAGCAAAACAAAGAGGATGGAGAGTACAATGCAAAGGCTTGCCAGGATGGAAACTGGTTGATCAAGTTCCTGGGAAGCTTTCAGGTGCCACAGCTTGCAGGGTGCAGAGCATGGTGCTGTGAACTGACTGGGGAAATACAAGACCTCAGCACCCTCCAGTGTCTGGTCTTTCCCATAATTATGTGCCAGATTTGTTTCCAATGAAGTGAAGCCTGGGGAAGAGGTGGCAATCCAGCTTCTCCACTCATCTCAGTGGGTGGTGTCACAACTCCTTCCCAGCTGACCTTCACAGCTAAAACTTTGAAAACAGGTTATCTGTGACATGGCTGTGTAGGGCAGTGCTGTCATGAGGATTTCCAGCTCCGGGACACAGAATGGTTTATGTTGGAAGGGACCTAAAAGACCATGTAGTTCCAAGGCCCTGCCATGGGCAGGGAGGGACACCTTCCACTAGAAGGAAGAGGAGAGAGGCTGGCAAGGAGTGCTGAGAGCAGGCAGGGGCCAGCTGTGAGTCTCCAGATGCAGAATAGGAGTTTGGTGCTGGATGGACTTCCTGCCCAGTGGCCTGGGACTTCCACCTTGGGAACGACTGGGAGAGGGCTGTTCTTGAAAGCTGACAACAACTCTACTCCACTTCTCCTCTGTCATGTCCTAAGCCCCACACTTTTTCAAACAACTGAGTTCACTTGCAATGCAGATTCACACATTAAACTTTTGATTTCCTTGCCTTAATTTCCCCAGGGAGATACATTTCATAGCAGTCATGTTTCAGAGTCCTTACACATGTTTGACTGAGAAAGGAAGCCAATCCACACAGTCCATGTAGAGCTTTGTTTCTCAATCACACATACCCAGGAGGCTGCAAAAAGCTTCCTAGAAGCCCTCTTGCAAAAAACAATTGTGAAAGTGCATGCTCAGGGAATTTACAAAGCACACTATTTACTCAGCTTCTCTTGAGCACGCCAGTCTTTAGCCACCTTCCCATTTAGAGACACAATAACATGATGACAACCCGATAACAATTCTCCGATAAGGTGCTTTATCATCAGGGTATAAAACTGCTATGCTGGAAAATACAAATGGGCCCCTCTCCAGTCACTAACGATGCAAGATATTTCAATGAAGGTGTAAAGCTGCCTTGTAATGCACCTGTGGTAATTGCATGGGGCTGTGGACACTGGGAGCCATTTCTTCCTGCCTGCGGCTGGAGGTCAGCACATGCCTGGAGCGTAAGGCTGGATAGTCCTTTTATCCCAGCCAGTACATCTGCTGCTGCTGTCCACATCCATCTAAATGTCTAATAAAAAACCCAACAGATACTGAGCTGCTTGCTTCAATAATATTCCATGGTATCCATCTGGGTGATGGGGCATTACAGACCATTGCACAGATGAAAGGGAAGCACCAGTTGAATAAAATCAGCCTCTCAGAGACTTAAAAACAAAGAGAGGGAGTTTCAGCTGGAGCTATGGGTCATTAACTCTATGCCATGTAAGAAAAGGCTGTTGGCAAGGAGAAAGGGAGAGGTGACAGCAAATATGGAGCGTGTTGTCACACAGAACCCTGTGCACTGCCCTGTGTCCTAAAAAGAGATGAGGACCTTTGACCCAGGGAGGGACTTAGAGGAAACAGCAATAATGGTGATGGAAACCCTGTGTGTGTAGAGCTGGTGGTTTGAACTCTGCCCATGAGCAAGAGCCTGTGCTGCAGCCTGGTGTCCTCTCTGGCGATCCCTGCGGAGGGCCCCAGGGCTTGAGCTACAGAGAGCTGCAACTTAACAGCTCCCTGCTGCCCCACTTCAAATCTGAGATTTTTAAAAGCCAGTACATTCCATTCCCTTCTCCAAGGATGTGTCCACACACCTGTTCCCATGACTCTGAGTATCCATTTGCTTATGGTCTTTAGAGCATAGTGCCCTTGGACCCACCAAACAATCCTTCACTGCAGATGTCAAACCTTGTGCATCTCAGCCATCCCTCAGGAGCCTCATCTGCCTGCTCACCAATTTCTCTCCTTCCCTAGGCATGAACGTTCTGGAGAGCTCCCCGTACGAGCCGTTCGTCAGGGGCTTTGACTACGTCCGGCTGGCATCCATCACTGCAGGTGGGTGGGAAGGTGCTCCACGCTCCTGGTGCAGGAGGGAGGGAACTGCCTGTGGGACCAAGCGCTGCAGGCAGGGAAGTGCTTTGTGCTCCCTTGCGAGCACTGCATGGCTCAGGAGTAGCAACTGCTCTCCCAAGGAGCTGCCTCTGATTCCTGTGCTAAACTGTTACGTGTTCTAGGAAAAACCACTTGTGATTTTTGTCTTTTGGCTGTTTCATGTCCATACTGTGAAGGACTGGCACTTAAAGATGTGGTACAAAGACGCTTTCCAATGACCCATCCCGGGCAGACTCATTCTCCATAGCAGGTGGATGATCTGTTTCATGCAAACACCTCATCAAGCAGCAGCTGCTTGGGTGTTGCTAGGTTTGAGAAGGTGCTTCCAGATCAGCCACAGGATCAAACTCTGCAGGAAAAAAGGTCAATAACTTAACCTGTGTGTTCATCCCAGCCACAGCCTTTAAACACCTGCCCTGAGGACAACCTCAGGACCCACAGCCATGTTCTGCTCTGCATGGTAATCCTGTTAACAACTGAGCAGAGCTGCCTGACACCTTTTAACTCCTCAAGGGCTCAGCAGTTCAAAGGTCAGTGTGGCCGCCAATGACCCATCCATCTCCAGCTGCCACCACAACCAGCCTGTGCATCACAGCTGTGGGGAAGATTTACCAAGAGTGGGTTTTTTACCAAGCTACCTGTCTGGGGGCAGGTAATGTGCTCCTTCTGTGTCTCTGGCAGATGTGCCCAAACAGCTGGCTGGTTGCAGCTTTTCCAAATGTGCGCCTTGCCCTGGGGTGACACCCACAGCTGGAGTGCACCCAAGCAGGGAAGGAGCAGCAGGTCCCTGCAGCTGGTGAGTGTCTGCAGTCCCCACCATGGCCAGGCACTTGGTGAGTGAAAATGTCCAGGAGCAAATTAACATATCAGCCCTGGACAACTGGGGCACAGGGGACAGGAGGTGCTCCCTGACCTCACTCTGACTGACTCCACCTGGCAGATCGGTCTGTGGACAGGGAATTTTGTGTGCTGGGTCATGGTTTTCTCTACTGGAGTTTTTCTCCTTCTGCTGAGTCCCAGAAAGCTTCAGAGCATGGGAAAGTCAAGGGATGGGGATTTTTATGCATGGTTAACACACTCTCAGGTTTCCAAAGCAAATTTAAATTGGTTGTGCAGCAAAGTGAATGGGCCCGGAGCAGCAGGGATTCTTCAGAGGACTTGGCATCCACTTAAGGACACGAAATACCTTAACCTTTTTGTCATTATTTATACTAATCAAAATCTTCTATAACATAACTTGGACCTGCTGCCCTCTGCCTATTCAGTGTCCAGGGTCATATGGTCAGCACTGCCAAAGGACCCTTTTCCAAATCTACCAAAAAGAATTCCCCAGAACTTGTTGAAACATAAGACACCCCTGTGACCATAGGCCAAGTGAAAGCAACAGGTATATTAAACCAAATTTTGCATAAACAATATATGGCCGCTATTAAAACTGTGCAAACGGAACCATATCCCTCCACTCTAATTGTAGCAGTGATTTAAAAAGCACATCCGCTGGTGTTGCGTGGGAAGAGGAAAAATCCAGCATGTTCCCTGTGATTTATTGGCTGAATAGGTAATGAAATCCTTCCAAGTAACTGTTTCCTACACGTTAGCTGGCAGCTCCCCAGCATAAACCAATGCTCTGACAATATTCATCTCTGGGCACTTTTAAAGGGAAGTATTTAGTGATGGGAACACACCAAGCAAAACTTTCACCCATCATAAAATAACTGAAAAACTTGGAATTTGACTTCCAGCTCACTGTAAGCAGTGGGGGAAACAGGAAGGGAAAAATAAATGCTGGGAGAAGGAGCATCTGATAAAGTCAGGGAAATAAAGGAGGGCAGCCAGCTCTGAAGTGCTCAGGGAGACTGTCAATGTTTTAACACTTGTCAGCAGTGACTGGCTGGTTTTAACTCCCAGTCAAAGATAGGGCTTGACTCTGCATTGGGAATTTATCATTCCAGGGATTTTTCCTCAGTGGAAAAATCTTTCTGTGCTGAGGAGAAAGTCCTGGTGTGCTGCAGGTCATGATTTTAATTCAGAGAGGTGAAAACCAGCTTCAAGTTCATTTTCTCTCTCCAGCTTGAAGGACCGTTGTTTTATCTGTTCGATCAGACACAGCCTGACGTTTCCACTTACTCCTGCCAGAGACTCTGTAGCATTTCTCCCCCTCTATAAAGCAGGCTCCCATCCATCTTTGAAGGGGCCCTACAACCAGTGTTAGACAAATACCTTTCCCTCTTACCTTTTCTCTGTATTTACAGAGAAGGCTGTTGGCATATAAACTCATGAGATCCCTGCTTTCCAACTGAAGATGCTGTTTTTCTCATCCATCACTACAGTTTTTCTTTATTTTCCTGACCTTTCCCCTTGCTGCAGGTTTCCTCCACCTTCCCTGCATCCCACAGCACATCTCTGCTCTCCCACCCAGACTGGGACATTCTTTCTCCTCTTGTTTAGGGGGGTGGAAAAGCAGAGTGATTTTGCTGAAGTCAGTTAAGGGTGACCCTGCAGAGGGTGTGGGGAAAGACCCACGTGCACTTGCATCCAGACAGCATCAGCTCCCAGGGGCACGAAGCTGGGTGCTACCTCTGATCCCACCCTGTGAAGGCACTGTGGCTATGCAGGACCTGGGGACACTGGGTCGGACTGGTCTGGATGGGGCACATTGCGACCCAGACAGGTCTAGCTGAGCTGGGCACAGCCTGGGGTGAACAAAGCAGAGCTGCTGCCAAAGCCAGACATGACCCTCCAGAGGCCTAAAGACACTCACTGCCCGGGGCAGTGAGTCTGAGGTGCCAGGAATTAGTGCAGACCATGTGTCAGAGACCCAGCTTTGCCACTGACTCACTCTTTGATCTTGAGCAAGTTGTGGATACAGAAGGTCCATTAGTGGAGACCCCAACACTCAAGTGCATCCCCTCATGGCCATAAGCAGATGCACTTTCTGATGCCTGCTGTCTTCGGGCCTCAGGTTGGTTAATTGGTATTAGTAAAGTGTTACCAGATGCCCAGATTTAAGCAAAATTCATTTTATTAAATATATGAGCTTGGTGAAGTGAGCTCTGGGTGGTGAAGTCTCGTGTGTGACTGTGGCACTTCTTGGGAAAAGATGAGTATGGAAAGGGGATTTGGTCCTGCCAGGACACAGAGAGCAAACCTACACTTCACCATGGCCACTGCCTCCCTGGAGCGGGTGTGGTGTCACCGAGGTGGTCATGGATGGGAGCAGGGTGGGATGGAGGTCTTGGAGTGGTGCTGCTGGGGGGAAGGTCAGGGAAAAACCACCTCACCATCTCCCACCACGCACAGGGTCTGAGAACGAGGTGACACAGGTGAACCGGTGCCTGGACGCCGCCAAAGCCTGCAATGTGGACGAGATGTGCCAGCGGCTGCGCACGGAGTACGTCTCCTTCTGCATCCGGCGCCTGGCCCGGGCCGACACCTGCAACCGCTCCAAGTGCCACAAGGCCCTGCGCAAGTTCTTCGACCGCGTGCCCCCGGAGTACACCCACGAGCTGCTCTTCTGCCCCTGCGACGACACGGCCTGTGCCGAGCGCCGGCGCCAGACCATCGTCCCCGCCTGCTCCTACGAGTCCAAGGACAAGCCCAACTGCCTGGCGCCTCTGGACTCCTGCCGCGAGAACTACGTCTGCAGGTACTGCTCACACCCAGGGCTGGGGCACACGGACAGCCGTGCCTTGGACAGGGGTTCATCCTCTGGTGACATTCCTGTGACCGCAGCACTCACCTGCAGGGTCCTGCCAGGGTGCGCCCTCCCACCACACCCCGCTGACAGGCCATTGCCTCAGTGGTCCCTTCCCATGGCCCGGTCCTTGTATCCTACAAAACGTGCTAACAGACAGAAGGAAATGTCAGGTGACCATGCTGAAGTTTTTAGACATTTTCTGTGGATTTTTGGCTTTGGTCCTAGAGAAAGACCTGCTATGGAAAGACTTCCAGGAAGTTGCAGGCTAAGCAGGAATAAGGGGGAAGGGTCCATACAGCCACTTTCACCAATCCATCGCCCTCACTGTCCCTCTTCCCCAGCCCAGAGCATCCTCAAGAAGCACCCAAGGTATCCTGACAGCCACTGGCACTTATGAAGGCCTTAACACCATGTTTGTTTGTTTGCTTGTTTAATTAGAAAAATTAATCTATATATATATATAATATACCCTTCTGCTACAAGGCTAAGTGTTGGAGAGACCTTTTAGCACCTTTCAGTACCTAAAAGGAGCTTACAAGAGAGCAGGAGAGGGACTTTGGATGAGGCAAAGAAGTGTCAGCACAAGGGGGAATGGCTTGAAACTGAAGGAGTGTACAATTAGGTGGGACATTGGGATGGAATTCTTGGCTGTGAGGGTGGTGAGGCCCTGGCACAGGTTGCCCAGAGAAGCTGTGTCTGCTCCATCCCTGGACATATCCAAGGCCAGACTAGATGGGGCTTGGAGCACCCTGGGATGGTGGAAGGTGTCCCTGCCCATGGCAGGGGGTGGAATGAGATCATTTTTAGGTGTCTTCCAATCCAAATCATTCTGTGATTCTGTGATTCAGTAATTCTATGTTTTGATGATTACAGCAGGAGTCTCAGAGCCTGAGTGTCATTCCAGATCCACTGCACAGTCTGTGGCCAGCCTGGTTTGCTCCTCTGTTTCCATCCAGCCCCAATCACACACACACAGACCCACCCCATGTGCACTCTCACAGCAGAACCCCTTCAGTGCTTTTCCTTCATCTGTACTATTTTCACCCTCCTGTTTCTCAAAAAGTCTTTGATATTCCAGAAGGTTAATCCACACAGAGCTCTCGGGAGCAGAGCCCACCTGGCAGTGAGAGATGTAAGACAATAACAGCACCACGGGGGCCCCAGCCCAGTGCTCTGCGTGGAGCTGGGGCCATGAGCAGACACCTGGGGAAGGGCACAAGAACAAGTGTAGGACACATCCCCCTGTATTGTCCCAGTTTCTAATTGTTGTGGGGTTTGGGACTTCCTGAGCTGAACTTCCAGCAGCCATCCCCTACCAGCACATCATCTTTTAATTGCAATAAAAATATTATATATTTTCAAAAAGGGAAGTGAAAGCAGCAGCATCCTCTTGGAAGCACGGAAGTACAAATACCCTCAGCACTCTGCACCCCAGGAACACGGGGCAGGAGAACAATGGAACTGTGCAGAAGCAGACTCTGAGAGATGCAAAGCCCCTGGGCTGATCAGGCCGTGCTCAGATGCTGTCCCCTGGCTACCCAGGGAGTCCGAGATGGACGGGTACTGCCCCCTCTCTTACATGACAAGAGGGCCCAGTGGTGAGGAAGAGGTTCAAAGGGGAGAGTGTTGCTCCCCAGGAGATTGGAAACTATTTCCTGCAAGCAGCACAGCTGTTAATTATCTGGTTCCTTGGTCTCTGAATATATAATACAAAATATCCTCTAGAGACACAAAGGGAGCAAGAGGTTGACTTGTGACCTGGTCAAAGCCAGTAGTGCAGAATCCACAAGGAGAGCCAGGAATAAATCACAAAGAAATGGAGTCAAACACCATGTCTGCACTGCAGCTCCTGCACAGCTCTAACCCTTTGAACTTCCCAGCTCAGAGGTCTGGGTTCTACTCATATGGATTATATAAAATCTGAAATCAATATCTCCCTACTCTCAATCTCTAAACAATGCAGCAAGTTTTGGGAAAGAAGATTTTGACTATCCTATTACAGGAGAAAAGGGTTGGTATGGGGCAAATATGGGAAAAATGTTGGTATGGGAAAAAAGGCGAGGGAAAAAAAGAAGGCTTGGGTGTAGGGAAGAAGTGGGCTGGAAAGTGCAAATTGGAATGCTGACACTGACCAGGAGCAAGAGCAACGTGCCTGGAAAAGAGAGGATGTCTGGGAGGAGCAACATGCTCAGTTTTCCTGAGATTGTCCAGGCAGGGTAAACATTTGAGGTTCTCAGTTCACAGCTCAGACAGTGCAGGTTGTCACATAAAGAACCCTCCCTTCAAGTGTTGTCAGTGCAAGTGCTTGCTTGAGTTTCCTAAGCAGCTCGAATGCCATGAGAAATCCCTTTCTACCTGGCCACAGACTGGATGCTGAGATGGATCTGGATCTCCAGGTATGTCCTGCCCGAAAGCCCTGTGTTGATATCTGAAATATGTACAATCTCCAACACCACCATGTGCCAAGACTCATGCCTAAAGAATTACGTGGCAAATAACTGGTTGGCAGAATGATTGCTCAGAGAGTCCCTGCTCCAGAGAGTTCTTCTCCTGAGAATGGGCATCTGCAGCAGAGGATGGGGCAGCAGCCCTGGTGATGGGTAGAACATTTCATATCTGGACCTTTGGACATTTCCCTAGATCTGAGATGATCTCAGCTATATTTAGAGTCTTTAGAGAGAGAAACCGGACCAGAACAATTCTCTGTTTCATCAAATCAGACTAAAAATGAAGACTGGGGCCTTTATGCAAAGTTATTACCCAAAAGATAGAAAATGGCAACACAGACTGATCTCCTTCCTGGCAACAGCTCTTCCCTCAAAAACCCACCTCACACAACAGAAAACAAACATTTCTCCCAAGACTGGACCTTTCCTGTAGTCCTGGAGGAAGTGTGTAAAACATTAACTGCAGAACCTGCTCAAAACCTGCTCCTGGGTTTGTTGGGGTGGGCAGGAACGTTGTAAAAGGACGTTTGTTCGAACTGTTTGAACAACACCTACGGCAGCATTTTGCAAACACGTTCCCTTCTGCAAACACCACAAGTGTGCTGCTACATCCCCTTTTACCCCAGTTACCTGTACTAACCTGTCCCATTTTGTGCTGTGGCTCCATCAGGTCGCGCTACGCAGAATTCCAGTTCAACTGCCAGCCGTCCGCCCAGGCTGCGAGCGGCTGCCGCAGGGACAGCTACGCTGCCTGTCTGCTGGCCTACACTGGCATCATTGGTAAGAGGCTGCCTGCTTCCCGGGCTCCTCCCCATCTGGGTGGGAAATGTCTCCTCTGGGTGGGAAATATCTCCTCTTACTCTGCCTATGAGGACAGGAAGGTGGAGAGCTGAGGTCTCAGGGACATCATAGAGTCATGGAATGGTTTGGGTTGGAAGGGACCTTAAAGCCCATCTCATTGCAGCTTTCTGCTGTGGGCAGGGACACCTTCCACTAGACCAGGTTGCTCCAAGCCACATCCAACCTGGTGCTGGTCTTCCTCCCTTCAGTGACATGACTAAGCCATGGATATGGGGTAACTTTAGGATGGCTGGAGTGGAGGGAGAAAAACCATGGGTTACTGCAAGATTGGAGCTTCTCTCTCCAGTGGGAATAGATGGGCTGTCCCAGGGTGTCTGCTCTGCCAGGGATTTCCTGATGCCATGACCAGTGATGTCAATGGAAATCACCATCCACTGCCATTTTTCCAACTTCAAAGGGTGTCACATTGGCGTTTCAGATGCTGCAGATGCCAGCTGGCAGCAGTTGGCACAGGCACAGACAAGAGTCCAAAAAGAAGTGCCAGTGGCCTTTGGACCAGGTCTATCCTGATGGATGAGATAGACTAACATTGTTGGGCTAACATTTCATTCTGTTTTAATCCTTCATTCTGGAGATTGAGATTGGCATGAAAACTTTTTTCAAGGACAGCATGAAAACCTTTATGCACATTCACATATAGTTTTTGAGTGCTCGGCCTGTAGAATAAAAGGTTCAAGAAGACCTTAGAGCTCCTTCAAGGGCCTAAAGGTGCTCTAAGAGAGTTGGAGAGAGACTTTGGTCAAGGGCCTGGAGTGACAGGACGAGGGGGAACGGCTTCCCACTGGCAGAGGGCAGGGTTAGATGGGATATTGGGAAGGAATTCCTGGCTGTGAGGGAGGTGAGGCCCTGGCACAGGGTGCCCAGAGAAGCTGTACCTTCCCCATCCCTGGAAGTGTCCAAGACCATGTTGGACGGGACCTGGAGCACCCTGGGATAGTGGAAAGTGTCTTTGCCCATAATGGGGAGTGGGACTGGATGGGCAGGTCCCTTCCAATCCAAACTATTCCATGATTCTCCGAATGTTATTTGGAAACCTGAATTTCCAGAAACTTCCCATTCCTTGGGCTGATAGCACTTTTTAATTGACTGAAGGCTTTGGTGGTGGTGTGACCAAAAGGGTTGTGACTGCTCCTCTTCTCCTCCCTGGGAGCAAACCAGACCCACGACATCAGCACTTGAAGGGTTTTGCTGCTGTCATAGCAGGCTTGGCTGAGGCAGAGTAACCCAGGGGAATCACTGACCCTTCGTGAAGTCCCAGCCCTGCGGTAACGCTTTTCCATCGGTCCTGGCAGGCAGCCCCATCACCCCCAACTACATCGACAACTCCACGTCCAGCATCGCTCCCTGGTGCACCTGCAACGCCAGCGGGAACCGGCAGGAAGAGTGTGAGAGCTTCCTGCACCTCTTCACCAACAACATCTGTCTCCGTAAGTGTCTGCAGCCGGTGCTGCCAAGGCTTCTTGTGGGTGGGGGCATGGAGATGCCATGGTCCTCTGGAATCTGGAGGTGTCCAGCTCCCTGTCTCACCAGCCAAGGAGCTCTGAAGGGCCTCAGGCATCCATTTGGGTCATGCAGAGGAAGAGGCTGGGAAAGGGATGCTTCCCCTGCCCTGACAACCCTTTTCTCCATCTCTTTCCCACACAAAGAAAACGCCATTCAGGCCTTTGGCAACGGGACTCACCTGAACACAGCCGTGGCCCCGTCCATCCCCCCCACCACACAGATGTACAAGCAGGAGCGAAATGCCAACAGAGCTGTGGCGACCCTCAGAGAGAACAGCTTGGAGCACCTCCAGCCCACCAAGGTAGGAGAGAGTGGGCCTGGCCCAGAGAGGTGATCGGCCATGTCTGTACCTCCTGCAGCCTCCTCACCTCAACTCCTTCCTCCAGCTGCATCATTTCAGTCACATGCAGACATCCAACGTACCCTGCACCTCCTGGAGGCCTGATTCCTTGCCTTGCCTTGCCTTCCTGTTACTGAGAGATGGTTCATTGAGAAGTACTGGAAAATCCATGGGGTTTTCAGCCAGGACCATGGGTTTGGCTTCTCACCTTACTTCAGAGCATCAGTTCATCTTCAGACAAGCATTTCAGCTTCCCAGGACAGAGGTTCCTCCCTTGTTAGATGAGAATTCTAGAGGTCATAATGCAGAGGTTTAACTAAGGATTACTAAGAGTTAGAAAATTTGAAAGGATAGGTTCTGTTCTGTTAATCAGTAAATTATTACAATCTAAATAATATTAAATTGAAATTATTTTAAAACAACACGTTCATTTACTGATGGTGGCCATGATAGGTATTAAATGTTTTATTTTTAAATAAAACAAAATGACCTTGACTCTCCACCCACCAGAGCAATTTCCAGATTCAATTATTTTACTATTGAATAATTAACAGTGACCCTGATTTGCTGAATGTTCAGGTTACAGAAGCTGTCAGTTTTAACTAGACTCCAAGGACTGAGCGTGGGCTTTGCACTGGGCTGGCTGATACCTTCAGAGAGCTTTCAAATGCAGGTTATTTTAAGGCTTATCACTATTTAGTTTGCTGGGAAAACACCCAGTTCACCTCTCTCCACCCTGTTTTCACAGAGCAGCGGGTTGGGAGGTGGAGAAAAGTGGCCTCAGGTTCCCTCACTGCTCTCCAGGGCACTGGTGGCACTGATGCAGAGCACAAGGACACCTTCACCAGGTCATAAGATTGGCACCCAAGAGATCTGGAGGATTTCCCTCAAGCTGGTGGTCCCCAGACCTTAGAGAAAGCCAAGTAGTGGCCTCAGGTCCAGACCTAGCACTGAGAACGTTATCCTGGAAGTGATGGAGGAGCTGTGAACTGTGTGTGAACAGGGTAGTATTCCCAGCAGCAAGTGGGAAGCTGGAAAAAGCAGCTGCAGTAAGGGATGGCCCTGCTACATCTCCAACCTCCTCGTGGCAGCAGCACATCCCTAGCTGAGCTGTGATGCTTGGAGCATGATCCCTGCTGACACTGAAAGAGAAACCAGAGATTTGGGTCTTGACTTTGGACTCAGCTTCAAATCCAGATCCCATTCAATGTTTAATGAGGCTGGCACCTCTGGACCTGAGGGGGAAAGCTGGTGAAATGTCTCCCAGCACCATGGAGGTGTATTTGACATGCAGAGAAATCTCCTCCTTTAAGGCCTCCAGGTCAAGGCACCGGCCAGCAGTGGCTCCATGAGATCCATGGATCACCACTGACCTGAGTGGGCATCCAGGTGTCCACCTCACACAGACACCTCCCACCAGTGTCCAAACAAGTGCTGTGCCCACAAATGACTCTGCTGTGACACCACCTTCACCAACATCTCCTGAAGAGCTGTGCTGACCTCCAGGCCAGAGTCTGGGTGCTGAAATCAGCCCTGGCCCCTCTGCACATACACACAATTGGGCCTGCACAGCCCCCGAGCCCCAAATCCTCTGAGGCACCAAGGAGAGCCACCAATTTGATTAGAAAGACGGAGCCCCTCTCCTATGAGGAAAAACAGAGAATTGGGATTGTTCAGCCTGGAGAAGAGAAGCTTCAGCGTGACCTACTTGTGGCCTTCCAGTGCCTAAAGGGCTCCAAGAGAGCTGGAGAGGGACTTTGGACAAGGGCCTGGAATGATGGGGCAAGGGGAATGGCTTCCCACTGCCGGAGAGCAGGGTTAGGTGGGATATTGGCAAGGAATTCTTGGCTGTGAGGGTGGGGAGACCCTGGCATAGGCTGCCCAGGGAAGCTGTGGCTGTCCAGGGAAGCTGTTCCAGGCAGGTTGGACAGGGCTTGGAGCACCCTGGGATAGTGGAAGGTGTCCCTGCCCATGGCAGGGGGTTGTAATTAGATGGCCTCTATGGTGTCTTCACCTAAACCATTTCATGATTCCATGATCAGCCACACCTCTCACCCCACGCTGTCTCCGTTCTCTTTCAGGTGGCTGGAGAGGAGAGGCTCCTGCGTGGCTCCACTCGTTTGTCCTCAGGGACCTCCAGCCCAGCAGCCCCTTCCTGCTGGGCGGCCTCTCTGCTGCAGATGTGGCTTCTCCTCGCTCCTGCTGTGCTGAGCCTTCCCATGATGTGAGGCAGGGCAGGCACACACCAGGCAGAGACTCGATTTGTGTCGGTTTCTTTACTAAACAACCAGACCAGTAACTTTTTCAAGAGGAGGGCAGGGATAAGGGAGGGAATGGGAAGATGAGGTGAGTGTTTGGGCATCCCTTTCTCCTCCTCATCTGTCTGCCATTTTATTTGGTTTTATATGATCAGCATTGTTGACAACCAGCTCATTCTTGGTCCTGGCCACCTTCCCACACCACAGCTTGGTTGTTGTTTCTCCAGCTCTCTATGGATGGGGTTGGAGCCATGGACAATTTCCTTGGAAAAGATGAAGGAGAGAGTTATCTAAGAAACGAGAGCTGCAAAGGGAATGCTTTTTCCTGCCCCAGCCAAGAGGGGAAGACCTTGGATAGATGGGTGAATGGATGACCTGTCAGGAGGTTTCCTGAAGCCCTGACTCACATTGAGGGGCTCTTGATAGAAGATGTCAAGTGATGTGGAGTTCAAGCTGTCTCCAGGGTTGCTCAGGACATGAAAGACAACCCACCTTGTTCCTTCAGACTGAAGAAACCAGAGCACTGGTGAGAAGGTGTTTGGTTTTGTTCACTGGAAAGGAACCTGCAGCACCTCTGGGAGGACCAAGTAACCACACTCCAAACTGGCTGGCAGGGATTATCCACCCTCTCAAAACCATGGCCAGAGTGCAACCAGCATCCGTGTCCCAGCTGCCACCTGCCCCTCGGGCCCTCCTTCTTAGAGAAACCTGTGTCACGTATGGATGGTATTCAGGAAGAAACACAGGTGTTGTGCTTTGTTCACGGCTGAATTTTTTGTGTCCCAACCCAAGCATCTCTATCCACTGGTCCTGCACAGTGTTTGGGGCACTTTTTGTCACATCCAAGCAACCAGAGGCCAATATTGGGCTACCCTTTCTCCATCAGGGTTCAATGTGTGAGCCAGTGGGCAGGATTCGATGTGAGCCCAACACATCCCCCTCTCACACGCTACCTGTTCATCCACTGGTCTCACAGACAAAGGGTTTTCAGCCAAGGAGTTTCATTAGTTTTCCTAGGAAAAGATAAGATAGGAGAGGTTTGCTAGATACCACCCTGAGGACAGAAATATCCAGCCAAGAAAGGCCAAGTCATGAGCAGGGATGTCATGGGTAGGGACTGCATTGCTACAGTTTCCCCTCCTTGATGAACCGGCAGAGGCAACCAGTTGTGTCTGGGTGAGCAGGTGAAGGGCTTTGCCTCTTGCCAGGTCCTGTTTATTCAGTCAAGATGTCATTTCAGGAAAGGCTTCTGCAGTGACCCTTTCTACTGAGCTGCAGCCAGAGCCCAGGGGAGGAAGGTGAGGACAAATGTGTCTCTGGTGTCTTGGGGCACAGGGAGGCAGATGTGTGACCTTGGACTACCTGAGCATCCCAAGGTCTTTCCTCGAGGGGGTGAGCTGAGGAGTCCCAGTGCCCTCTTGGGGGGCTGAACCCCTTTACCACGTTAAGCCAGGAAAGAAGATGGTAAGGAAGAGTGAGAAGGTTTCCCAGGATAAATGCTTACCCAGGCTCAGTGCCATGGGAGGAAGAGCAATAGCCCCAGAATCCCCCAGAGTGTATTTAGGCCTGGCCTTTGCAGCAGTCCATTTATTCCTTGGTTTGTGCTCCTTCAATACATATCATTAACTCCTTGGCATTTGAATGCATGGAAAGGCTTAGGAAGTATCTGACACAACAAAGTCCATTGCTTTTTATTCCCATTTCCTGCAAAAGCTCTCCCATTGTTTATTGCTTCAGATTTTGCTGAGAAACTGCAGCAACTTCCTTGGCTTTTGTTCCAACAAGAAACCACTCTAGTTTTCAGTTGAACACCTGTGGATGTGTCTGACATGAACAGAAATCCTCCTGCTGCATCCTGTTCAAAGTGCTGCTCCTTGAGCCCCTCAGGGCTGTGGCACCCGGTGTTCCTAATCCGAGGTTGTGCAAAGGAACACCCCGAGTTCCAAGGCTTTGTGCAGGGTGACAAGTCACACCCTGAGATAAAAGTTCGTTGTGAGAACTTCATGGCCAAGGGGCTCACTTGGACCAGGAAAGGAGACAAGGAGGGAGAGCTGCAGGCAGGAAGGTCCTTTGAAGTGCCCATACCCGTGCACGGAGTTGCTGTGAACTTTATCCAGGACATCGGTGTCTTTTGAGAAACCAAGTGACACAACTACTGCCTGCAGCTCTGCAGAACTTGTGTCCTCTGAGCTGCAGGTGGGAGAGGGATGAAACCCTGATTGCTCAGCCCTTCAAAGGCAAGGAACTACCTCAACACCATGAGGTCATGCTGGGAATTGTGTTCTTCTGCCCCTTTCCTTTCCGGTCCTGTAGTCATGCCCTGCTTTTCCACACATCTGGCCCCATCAAGCCGGTCGCCACCAGCATTTCGTTGTGCACAGCTGAGAGGCTGCACAGGATGGGGATACAAGTGTCAGCTGCTTTCCAGGAGCACCCACTCCTGTGTCTCATATGTCAGTGATGTTGAAGTGCCACTTTGCCATTTCCTTCTCATTCAGCAGAGAAAGAGTTTTTCTGGGTGGTCAGGATGTCTGGTGGCCCCACCTCACTGCTCCCTTTGGACTGGCATGCTGTAAAAAAGAGGTGTGGGGAATCCTACTCAAGGACTGGATGGAATGGAGGTGACTTCCAGAGGTCACCTAGTCCCAGTCCCATGTCCCACACCAGCATCTATTTTAACAATTTCAATGAGAGACCTCATGATTTCCCCTGGATTTAAATCATAGAATCATGAAATGGGTTGGGAGGGACCTTAAAGCTCATCTGGTTCCAACCCTCCTGCCATGGGCAGGGACACCTTCCACTAGACCAGGTTTTCCCAAGCCCCATCCAACCTGGCCTTGGACACTTCCAGGGGTATCTTGCTTTAAAGACTCTGCAGATGTTTGTTGCCTTGATGCATCAGAGCCCAACAAGACCCTCAGTTCCCATGTCCCAGCCTTCAAACTCTGTCCCAGGCCAGGTCCTGCCCTCCTGGGGGTTCCCCATGGTCCAGGGATGCTTCAGAATGAAGTGAATGAGGCACAGAGCAAGAAACCTCTCACCCAGCAGGAAAGAGTTGGCGGGCGGGAATTAAAAAAAAAAAAATTCCCCAAATTTTCATGGCTTTTTTTCCTGATTATTTCACCATTTTCACCAGCATTTAGTGTTGATTCTCCCTCCAAACCTGTTCATGAATCAAACTTTGCAAAAAAGGATGACTTTTGAACCTTTTTTTGGAGTAAGCAAACATGATTACTCTCCTCCCACCCACCACCATGTGTGCACAGACCACTGCTTTTTCCTTGTAAGAAGTCAGTAATTTTTTTGGATGAAATTCCATCTCTGCTGAATTCTGTGAAGTGAACCATGGATCTTCATTTTTAAGTCTGTTGATTAACCACAGAAGTCATAGCAGCTGCTTGTAAAGGCAAAGGATGAGCAAGGCAAGAGACAGAAAGGGAGACAATTTTTTTTACGAATTACTCCATTCCTGAGGACTTCCATAAGCACAAAGAAGAGTCATGGGAAAAAGAAAGGAAAAAAACAGAGTCAAAGAACCAGCCAGACTTTCTGTAGCCACTGAGCTCTATTTTTTTGGCTGCACAGCACCACTCGCAGTGGTTTGGCAGCCCTGAGAGCCTGTGAAATATTGTGTATGTACTTATACTTGTCATGTCGTCATGTACAGCATTGCCTGAGCCGGAGCAGGAGCTGGGAGGGAGACCCAGGGCTGGGAGATGGTGCTGGAGCAGGAACCCTGTGTGTGCACGTGCACGAGGGGGGGATGATGGATGCCAGCCCATACTGGGGTCAGACTTGTACTTACCCTTTCTGTACATGTCAATATTCAAACATATCCATAAATAAAGCACACACGCATTTTCCTGACCTCCTCGCTCCTGCCTGCGATGCCAGCTTGTCCTGCCGGCCCATCCAGGGTGGCACTGAGCTCATTGCTCCCGTGCTGTAAGGGCAGCTGGAAGAAATGGGAGGATGTTTTGTGGGGGTTGGAAGAGTGGTGGGGCTCAGATGAGCCGTGCTTGGCAGGAATCGTAGAATCCTAGAACATCCTCAGTTGGGAGGGACCCACAGGATCACCCAGCCCAGCTCCTGGCCCTGCACAGACCCCCAACACTCCCCCCTGTGCATCCCTGGAGTGGTGCCCAAACCCCCCTGGAGCTCTGGCAGCCTCGGGGCCGGGACCATTCCCTGGGGAGCCTGGGCAGTGCCCAGCACCCTCTGGGGAAGAACCTTTCCTCATCTCCAGCCTGACCCTGCCCTGGCCCAGCTCCAGTTGTTCACTCAGGTCCTGTCCCTGTCACAGGGGGCAGAGATCAAATCTGCCCTCGGGAGGAAGCTGCAGACAGCTCTGAGGTCTCCACTCAGCTCCAAATCCAGCTCCAATCTGGTGTCTCCCAGCAAGGAGGGGTGACAGGTGAGAAACAGCTCTGCTGAGAAGGAAAGGCATTGATGTCACTGGGGAAGGAGACACAAGTCCCCACACAAGTCCTGGGGCTGTTTGTGTTGCCTGCGGGGTGAAACATGCAAAGGTTTGGGAGAAATTTGGGGCAGAGTTGACTCAAAGCTGGTGCCAGCACAGGAAGAGGGAGGCATATCCCACAGGAATGGGAGTAATTGCACCTGCAATTAGCAGCCTGTGGAGCCACTAATGCCAAGATGTCACCGTGTGACCCACTGAAATAAGTGGAAATAACTGGGAAAGGCTGATGCTGCACCCCTGTGCTGGACACTGGAGGAAGGGAGATGGAGGAGAAGGGAGGGTGATGGTTCATGCCAGCCATGAAGACTTCTGTTCGTGCCATAAACATCTGTGAGATATTTTTGGCAACATAAAAAAATAAAAGAAATCAGAGGAAAATTGATTTAGAGGCAAATGGAATGTTTTCCTACCAATTCTGAGTGGGGAAAAAAATCTAGAAAACAAATGTATATGAAATTTATATAAAAATAATGAGTGGAATTCAAGACAGTTATTAAAGTGAGTTCAAGGTTGAACACATAAATGTTGCACTTTTTCCTCCCAAAAACCATGTTTGCCTCCATGCACGCATGGAGCAGCTGAGGCTGCAGAGGAGGAGCAAAACCTGAGACTTAGGGGTGGACTTAGACTCTCCTCAAAGCCTTTTCCCTCCTGACAGCACCCAGGCTGGGGTTCTGCTCACTCAAAGGGTAATTCCTGTGCAGGTTCCAGCCAGCTGAACCTGGAACCTGCTGTGAAAGTGTTGCAGGTCTGAGCGATTTTCCCTGGTTCTTGGCAAGCAGCTGCTCCACCAAGGTCAGCACCCGAAAGGCTGGTGGGGCCAGTCCAGGGCCACACAGTGATGGGAGACAGGAGCTGCTGGGCTTCAGGGGCTCCTGGCGTTGGAACAGATGTCAGGACTCCCTGGTGGGACTCCCACGGGCTCTGCACCGGGACAGCGAGGGCAGAGCTCAGCACTGGCTGGAGCAACCCTGCTCTGGGATGTAACCATTGGCTCCAAGCAAGCCTGGAAATCGTCCTAAATTTAGGGTGAGGAGATTCTGGAGCAAGAGAAGCTTTAACAGCTGGAAGAAACTTTGGCTGACACTCACTTCTACCCCATCTCTGGGTCTGGGTATGGTTTTGGGGGGCGCTGGCTGTGCCCACAACAAAACTGAGCGCCACTCCCTCCTACAGCCACAGACACCAAACACTGAGGAAAGAGCAGATGAAGGGGTTTATCCACATTCCCACAGAAAAGGTCCTACAACCTCTGTAGCCCCCAGGACAGGCTGGACAGGGCTTAGAGCAACCTGATCTAGCAGAAGGTGTCCCTGCCCGTGGCAGGGGGCTTGGACTAGATGGTCTTTAAGGTCCCTTCCAGCCCAAACCATTCCATGGTTCCATGACAGACCGGAGCCTGGGGCAGCACTGGAGGTTTGGAGGAGAGACCTGCAGACAGGACCCACGATCCCATCACACTGTGACTGCAGACACAGCACAAGTAAAACCCTGCAGCTGATGTTCAACTGCTGCAAGGGGATGCTGAAATCAGAAACAACAATTTACCATACATTATCTCCAAGCAAATGGTGCTAAAATGCTGATGGGGTGGAGGCATCTTGCTTCAGTTATTAAAACACTGAATTTCTGTGAAAACAGCGGATGTTTGCCAAAGGGAAGAGCTGCAGAATTAGTTCTGACATGAAAAATATTCAAGTCGTTTTGTGGGGTTGTTTTTTTGGTTTTTTTGTTTTTTTTTTTTGAAGTGGAGAAGTGGTGGGAGCAAGGATCCCAGGGAACATGTCAATGGAAATCCTGCCAGTCACTCTGTTGGAGGCACATTGTGGCTACAGCCTGGAAAGCAGAGCTGATAAAACAGCTGGTGAGCTGCAGGTGGGATGGGAGGGTGGAGACACCAGAGATCTCTGTGCGCTGCTCTAATTCCCCATCAAGACAGCACTTCATGATCAGCCATCACAATCCAGACCTACCCATTAAAGTTCTGCTTCCTAATTAAATTCAGGGGTCAGTATGAGGACCAGGAGAGATTAAATCCCATCCTCCCATGGCATTGCTGGTCAGCAGAGATGGGGGAAGACCAGAAACTGCCCCAGCCCTGCAGACTGGGGGCTCAGGCAGCTGCACCTGTGCTTCTTGTCAGCAGCAGGGAAATAAAGAGGAGAAGGATATTGCTCTTCTTGGTAGAACCAGAGTGCCCCAGTCAGTTTTTTGGCTAAATTCCCTGCAGATGTGGTTTCTGAGTGATGCATGTGGCCTGAGTGAGGGCCCAGGAATACAGAGAAGAGAAGGGAGGAAGGGCCTGGTCCTGCAGCTGACCATAGATTCATGGAATAGTTTGAGTTGGAAAGGGCTGTAAAGATCGTCTTGTTCTACCCCTGCCATGGGCACGGACACCTCCCACTGTCCCAGGCTGCTCCAAGCTCCAGTGTCCAACCTGGCCTTGGGCACTGCCAGGGATCCAGGGGCAGCCACAGCTTCTCTGGGCTCCCTGTGCCAGGGCCTCCCCACCCTCCCAGGGAACAATTCCTTCCCAATATCCCACCCATCCCTGCCCTCTGCCAGTGGGAAGCCATTCCCCCTTCTCCTAACCCTACATGCCATTAAAAACATCCAGTTTCAATGCAGTTTGCGCCATCATATCTTGCTCTTTGTTCGTGGGGAGGATTTACCTCTTCTGAGACATCTCTAGTGCAGATTCCAAATCCCAAGTTTGTCACTGAGTCTCTGGAGAAGTGGTGCCTCTGGGACATCATGTGCCTTACCTCAGAGCTTCCACAGGGTGATGATGGTGTCCCAAAACCATGTGGCTGAGGGTGTTGGGACTGACACAGTCTGGGGAGGTGTTGCTGTTCCCAGCCATCCTGCAGTGGGGAAGGCCAGGAGCTCAGCCCAGCTCCAGTGCTGCTCACACCTGGGCCCAGAAGCCTCATCACCAGGCAGAAAACTCAGCAGCAGCTGCCGTCACCTCATTAGAAAATCTCCCCCCATCTCGTACCTTTGGAAAGATCTCAGTGGTTCCACTCTGTCCCTGCAATCCCTGCTTTCCAGCTTGATTAGTTCAGAAACCAAAAACCGCAGGCAGAAACTCAAGAACATCTGCTAACTCTTTTTGCCCAAAAAGCAATGCCTTAGCTGTTGAACTCTGGCTCATTTGTACACCTCTCTTCCTCCTCTCTTCCATCAATGGGGCAAAAAGGAAATGTTGGTGCTTTTGCTGTATCATAGATAATTTAAAACCAACCAGCAATGTGGAACTATCCAAGAGGTGCCCCAAACCCCACCTTTTCTTGGGTGGAAGAAACACCACCTAGCCTCCAGTCCAGGATTTCTGGGGGAGTTAAATTGTTTTTTGAAAAGACTTAGTCCCTTATTCCTGTAGGTGGTTGATATTTAAGGTTTGTGGAAAGAAAATCTGGACAGCAAATTCCTCTCTGGCTCCTTACCCAAAACCACTAATGGCAGCTGGTGACAAAGATCATCATCCTGGATGTACACAAAGCCTTGGAAAACTTCCGTGCTCTCTTCCCTTCCTTCCCTTCAAACCTCTTTTCTTTGCTACAATACAAGAAAAATCAGAGCAGGGATGAAAAATGGCCCCATCCCTCTGCGGTTTTTCCTGCTGTCCAAAATAAACTTAAAGCAGCTTTAAAACCACTACCCCCTGCCCACTTCATTTCAAGTCTGGACACCCCACACTGTGCTGTCAGCCTGGCATCCTCTGCTCAGCTCTGCAGCAATTGCTGGGAATTGGGTTTCTGCATCCCAGTTTAGTGCCATGGAATGAAGCAGCACAACAGTCTTGGGAGGTGACAGCGACTGAACCCTTCACGGCTCATAAATGTCAGGTTCAACTCTGCTTCATCCCAGCAGTGCTTAATTTCAAAGTTGGAGAGTGGCATAAAAATAAATGGAGAACCACGGATTGTGTCCCGGCAGGACTCGGACTGTGGATGCCAGGGTGTTGTGGATCAAGTGAGAGCTTTAGACAAGCCCTGCCTTAAGCCCAGATTTTTGGCAGCAGCTCTGCTTAGGTGACCTGCACCTAAATCCCTCTGGCTCACAAGTTCTTAAGGATGGCTGATTAGGTCTATTACAAAATGTGTTATTTATTGAACAGACATGAGATAACAGACAATAGGCCTTAAACAGAGTCACTGCACAACATAAAACAAAAGAACTACTGGTAGATTCCATAAAACAGTTCACGACATAAAGGTACCTATATTATAGTTAGCAAAGACATAGTACAGAACAGGAGTCACTGTAACACCACCAAACTGCCCATAGTGTACACAGAGCCATTTCACCCAATCCTCGAGAGAGTAACCACAAAATTGGTGTCCCAGCTTTGGGGGAAAGCCCCACAAATTTCTAGGGAATGTGCAGAAGACTTTTGCTTTGTGAAAGTTTGGTGTAGCTTTTATAGTTTGTCAAGTGGGGTGTCTGCCAACCAGAAATTCCAGCTTATCTTTCCATAATCTTGCTTCCACAGCAAGATGTTTATTGTCAGCCAGAAGTGTCACTTTTCTGGTGCCTGAAAAACCATGGGACAGGCGGTTGTTAGTGAGTTATTTCACCAAAATGCAAGCTTTTATGAAGGGCGAGGAGCCTTGCAGCAGCTAACAAACAACAGGTAAGTTCCTGTGGGGAGAGGTGTCCTGCTACACGTGGCTGCTGTGCAAGAGGTGGGAGAGGAGTGGCCACCTCCGACGTCTCTCTCCCAGCTTTTGTGTGTGTCTGAAACACCAGCTGGTGCCAACTTCTGATAAATCATCAGCAAAACTGGTGATACAGTTTCCAAGGAGGGCAGATTTTCCTCTTTAGATTTAAACAAAGAAATTTACTGGAAAAATTTATTAGTGAGAGTAAGAAAGGAAAGGGGCTGAGGTTTGATAGTTCTGTTGGGGTTATGTCACAGTCGGCAGCTCCTCCCGAGGGGCAGCTCCGATCTCTGCTCCCTGGGACAGGCACAGGACCAAGGAATGGCTGGAGCTGGGCCAGGGCAGGGTCAGGCTGGAGAGCAGGAAAGGTTCTTCCCCCAGAGGGTGCTGGGCACTGCCCAGGCTCCCCAGGGAATGGTCCCGGCCCCGAGGCTGCCAGAGCTCCAGGAGCGTCTGGACACCGCTCCAGGGATGCACAGGGTGGGGTTGGTGGGGGTCTGGGCAGGGCCAGGGGCTGGACTCAATCCTTGTGAGTCCCATCCAAGTTGGGATATTCTGTGGTTCTATTTAAACCCTGAATGCAGAAGCTCTGAGTTTTGGGGCTGTGCAATCACTGAATCATTTGGCTTAGAAAAGACCTTTAGGACCATCGAGCCACACCAGTTAAGGACCAGCTGCACGGTGCCAGCTGGGACCTGTGACACCAGTGCTGAGGAGGCGGGAGCAAATAAATTCCTCCTTCAACCCTCACCATCCCAAATAACTTGCATGGAGGACAAGCCCCTTTTTCTCTATAATCATAGAATTATTTAGGTTGGCAAAGACCCTTAACATACTGAAAACTTTGACAACTCGTTGGGATGTTCCTCCCTTCTCCCACCCTTCGGAGACAGCCCCAGGGATCAGGGACCAAGAGCTGTCCTAAGGCACCTGGGGGAAGGTGAACCTGAGGGTGAAGGATGAAATGGAAACTCTTTAATGACTGTCTCTACCTTTCAAATCTACAGATTTAACTCTGAATTACATCCATGCATACCCCCCTCCTCCCTCCCCCCACATCCAGCACCTGGCAGGAGCCCACTGATACCCACCAGCACCACAGCAGAAACTCACCCTCACCCCACCCAGGCGCCTTCAAAACCACCTTGAATTGTTTCTTCCCCCATTTTAAGAAAATAAATAAGAAGAGGAAAACTTTTAACCAGATCATCTACTTTTTATTTCAGAGGAAAGATTTGCATTATTTACTTTTATTTATATACATGTACTTCACATTTGTATTTAAAATGCACAGACCTCCCAAGAAGTTTCTCATTCCGGCTTTCAATTAGCTGTTATTTTACAATACAAAAAATTATACCAAAAAACTGCAATCCTAAATTGTGTGTATGTATAACACCCACAACCCCAGCAATGAAATAGTTTACAATACTTGCTCCTATTTACATATGAATGCAATAAATGCTAAATTATACATATTAACAAACTAAGCTCAAGTCTGAACACAGATAAGAATCATAAATAATTACAGAACAAAGAGGAAATAAAATCCAGAATACAATTAATTCAAGGATCTTAGTTTAAAGAACATTTATTGTGCACAATTTTCAGAGTAATATAAAACTCTTTTTTTTCTTTTTTTTTTTTTAAAAATGGACTGACATATGATACACTCGGCGACAATTGTTATTTTTTTCCTTCTTTCTACTGGTGAGGTTTGTGGAATCAGTACTAAATGGGGAGGAAATGTCTAAAGAATTATAGTACCTGGAAGACGCACACAAATAGTCTGTGTGTAGTGTCAGAACAAAGAAACAGACTGAACAAAACCTGCCCTGAAGCAGAAATAAGCAGCATATACACATATTGTAGTAGTCCTGGCATGGAAACTCAGCTCATTTCAGCAGCTACCAACAGAAAAATCAGGAATTTGACTAAAATGGCAAAGAACACATCCAAAAATGAGGAGCACACCCCAAGCCATCCCTTCCCTTCCTTCTGCAGCCCCAGCACTTCGTGAGCACCTTCCCAGTAAAGCCCACCCAGCTCCCTCTCCCTCCTGCTCCTGCAGCCCAGCCCGGGAGGCTCTGCCAGGCCAACCCTTCCCTCCCTTCCTGGCGCTCTCCCAAAGGAAGACAGGACGGGAGAGGCAGAGACAGCCGCCACTTACTGGGAGTGCACAGATGAGGTCGGAAGTTGCTCCAGGCATGCAGATCCTGCTCGTTGCTTTCTCACAAGCTCAAGGCAGCAAATCCCCGTTTCCAGTGAAAAGGGGTTTAGGGTTCTGAGATGCAGCTGATGCCTGTCTCTAGCTCAGGGTCTCATGGAAAAGGAAAAGCAGCTGGGAACACCTGGAGCAGCAAAGGATGGAGGGGCAGCCCAGCCCTGTGGCACTGGAATTCCAGGGGGTTATGGAAAAGGCCTGAAGTTTGATTGCACCCTCAAACCATCTTTTCTGCTCATTTAGGGCCGAGCAAGCTGAGCTGCCATTTACAACCATCCCATAAACCCAGTGCCTGTGGATCTTGGTAACAGATCCTGCAGAGAAATGGTGTTTCTGAACAATCCTTACTACAGGAACTACCCCTAAGGAGCGTGGAGCACAGGCTGCCACATCGATGGCACCACACTGTCCAATTTTGGGACATTATATGCCACGACTTGACGATAATCACAGGCGTTACCCCATCAAAAACAACTTTATTTAGGTGATTTCAATACAACGCATTTTAAGCCCAGGAAGAGTGATAATAACAACTGAAGAGTTGTGTCTCATAAATCTTCTTGTGTCCAAAATACTGAGCTAGAGCGTGGCAAGGTCATGCTACAACAGTCCAGAGAAAATTCTGGGCTAAAAAACATTGAAAATGGTGAATCAATGTTATTTAGAGATCCACTGGCACCAGTGTTTTCTAGAATAAAAGGGCCCTAACAGTTCTGAAATTTTATTATTAATTTTTTAAATGCTCTTCTCAAAGAATAAAAATGTTCTGAGGGTTGAGATATCGAATGCTGAATTTCAGCCAGCCATAAACACCTGAAAGTAGTGATTTTGAATGGAAACACTGCCACAATTTTAATAACAAAGGCCTTAAACTATTGATTTAATCCTCCACTTAGTGACCACTTTAAGGATGTTTGTTACTTGTCTCGATGTGTTGCTTTTCCCCCTTTCAACTGGAAAAGCCATTATTTTACTTGGTTTCTACATTTAAATGAAATGCATTTGAACACAAGAAAGTCAAGTTATGCCTCCCTGCTTTGCAAGATATCGCAATATAATCTGGTGTTTAAAGCTCTGGAAAGTTATCTAACACTGATCAGATGAAGGAGTTATTAAGACAAAACTCATACATCATTTAAAATGCATCAAAAATACATTCAATATTTTTTTCTGGTTTATATACACTTTAAATCTCTCCATGTTCTGCACGTTACTGTAGAGTTTATGTACAAGTGCAAAATCTGTGTCATTTGTCATTTATTTACAGATTCTCCCATGAAATAAGGTTGTTCTTTCTCCCCCACCTCACCTCCAAATGCAATAAACCCAAAAATCCTTCACTTTTGATACTGGCCTGGTGATAAAACACCAGCAAGTCTTCTTTCCCCTATCCTTTGCCACCTTTTTCCCTGTTTACCTCTAAGCTGGGATGAAACTGCAGCAGAGCTATGTATGAGAGTTCTCTTCTCCCTCATCAGGATGGAGATCAGATGCAGAGCAGAGCTACATCCTAAAGGAGATGGTTCCTTTTATTTATATAAAAGGGACTCTTGTCCCTATATTTACATTTTTTGGTTCTGATAAACCATGACTTTGATAATTTTTGCTCATTTTTCCAATATCTGACATCTCATTTTGCGGCCACACTCCTGGGCACACTGTAGGCTTTGGAGACCAGACAGCCCAGCTCTCCAGGAGCGAGACAACCTCCCAAACTCCGTATTTATGTCTTTTTGTTAATTGAAAAATCGATCACACCTCCAGGCCTAGAGTTCTGAAAGCTGTTTCTGACCAGGAAAACCCAACAACCTTCAGCACCTGCTCAAGCACTGTCCTGAAGAGGGAACTCGAGCACAGGGGCTTTCACCACCTGGGTTGGCAGTTCTCCCAAAAACAGCTGGACAAGCAAGAAGAAATCTCCAAACATGAGGATGTGCATCATGGCTGAAAACATGTAGCAACAGGGGAAGGGTTTTAGTCCAGTCTTATTTCTCCAGTTCAGATTAACCCTATCACTGAGCAAGTTAGAAAATATTATCAGGAGATGAATCTGTCTGAGGTAATCCGTGCATCAGGTAAAACTTAAATTGCCTAAATCCCTTCATTCCAAGACAAAGCTCAACCCTTTTCCTCTCATCATTCCTTCTTCCTAGAGAGCATTTAAACTTCTAGTTTAGAAACAGATGCATTTTTATATCTTTATATATATAATGCATTTTTTCTCAATATTTTTCTCCAGCCCCAATATTTTTTGCAGTCCCATTGCACTTGTTAAATGACACATTAAATCAGAATTATCATCCACCACAGTCCTTAAACCATCAGGCTGTTCCCATCACCACTGTCCGGATGCACACAGCAATTCACCTCTTTATTGAGATGCTGCCATGCTCCAAAGAGCCTCTTCAAAATACACGGTTAGGAAAAAAACACCCCAGAAATGAGTGGCTGATATGTGACCCATCACCAGAACATGCACAAGAAAGATGCAGTTATTTGGGTTTCCACTTGGAAAGGTGCTGCCTGGCCAGATCCAAGAGCACTTTCCTTCCATGTGTCACTTCTCCACTTAATAAGTATCAGATGTCCTCAACAGAACCCACCACCTCAGTGACCTCGTGAATCCACAATTACTGTGATGAAGCCATAATTGCACACCTCGTTTGGCACCTTCACCAACACCCTCCTCCCAGCTGCAGCACCACAGCGTCGTGGGGCCCTGGCCCTGCCACCTGCCCAGCTCCAGGGAGACACCGGGCACCACCACACACAGATGGCTTAAGTCCAACCTTGAGCCTCAAAATACAGTCCCAACTTGTCAGAGTAGTTCAGATGGTTTGATACACCCCCCAAATGCCAAACTTTCTCTTTGCTGTTTGCAAGTCTCACCCTTTCACCAACCAGACACTTCTTCAACATCTAACAGAGCTCAAGCCCAACAGCAAATACCAGGATCTGATTGTGTAGAACTCAAACCTGTGGCAAAACACAGCTGCTCTGCTTGATTTCTATTTAAAGTTCTTTTTTTACTTCATCCTCAAGTGATCTGGCACCCGGATGGAGCAAATCATAACCACTGAGGAGCAATGCTTCCGAGCTCAGCTCGCATACAGAAGGATGGCAGGAAGGAAGGGAGAGGAAGGAGGCCAAAATCAGAAAATTATGATGTATCTGACCTGGAACACAGACTGCTCCTATGAAAATGCTGGTGAAACCAGGAGTTTTCTTATGAGACACTGAAACTCTATGTGCCTTCCAGGTATTTCCATCTGGGTGAGTAGTTGGTTGGTCAGGAAAATGCGGTTTTCCTCTGACTGCACAGGACAGAGAACACAGAGTGCCTTGGGTGGCTCTAGATGTGAGTATACATACCTTTAAAAGGAGTTTAATTATGTTAAAGAGCAGCGTGTGTAGCAGTCTCCTCACTCCCTAGATCTGTTCAAGTCTAGGCACTTGTGTGTGGTGTACTCCACGCAGGTTAGGACTATGTAAACACTGAGTCTTTCCAAAGCAACATCCAACTTTCCAGTTACTTCATGTGGCCTGAGCAACATCAATCTTTAAACCATCCCAGCTTTTGTGTTCCTGGACCATGATGACTACAAAAAGGCTGTGCCTGGAAGAGAGTTCCACTGAAATAATGAGGGAACAATTAAATATTAAATGAAAACAAAGGATGAAGATGCTTTGAAGGTTAATAGTAGTGTTTATGTGTTGAGAGCTGACACCTGTAAACACTGGATCTTTTTCTTTTTGTACAGTTTGATAAATACATAAACTACAAAGCACTTTCCATGTAGAAACCTGAGTGTCATTCATATTGGACTACTGTTGTATTTACACTGACCAGGAATGGCAGCATCGGACGTTACCGCACCTGCAATAAAATTATTTTGCTTTAAACTTGAAGAAAACAAAGGAGCAATCTGAAGCCATGTGTCAGTAAAACTTAAGTGGAGCAGTTGTCAAATAAAGCCAACTAGCACGTAGATGAGAGAAAAAAATTGGGTTCAAGGAAGTTGTGTTTTTTTCCGGGTGCTTCTAGTCTCTTGGGACACAACTTGGAAATCTTTCTCCTTCTCTTCCTCCTTGGTATTACTTTTCCATTTTGTTTAAAACCCTAGACAGTTTCTGATGTCCATGCATCAAATACAGGTTCCTGGCTGTGCAGGGGGCTGCTGCTTCCGATTTCGTATCGCACCCGATTTTTCTTTGTAGGCAATTGGCATCTGTTGTGAAATGTCCACCAGTGCGCTGGCCACTGCGAGACCTGGGGCAACAAAACAGAGAGTCAGGGAACAAAACAGCCACAGCAACAAATCCTCCAGGAACAGCTGAGAAAAATCCCTCCAGGCCACAAAATGTGTAGAATTTTTTTAATAAACTAGGAAAGTGTTTTGGCTTAAGAATTAAACTCCTTCTGAAAGGAGCTGAAATACTGCACGTTTCATTAGAAGCAATAGCAGGAGGAAAAGATGCAATAAGGGTGGGTATTACTGGATGTAAAACTCTAAGTATTGAAGGTTGAACCCTTAATATTGAAGATGTCTTTCTCCACATCAGTAGATGGACTGCAATAAACCTGAAAGCAAATGTGCATGGAGGTTTCACTGCACTTCCTGTGGATACATCACCTCTGCAACCTCCTCCTGGCAGATCAGGGAGTCATGAAATGGTTTGGGTTGAAAGGCACCTTAAAGCCCATCCCATTCCACCCCCTGCCATGGGCAGGGACACCTTCCACTGTCCCAGGGTACTGCAAGTCCCTTCCAACCTGGCCTGGAACACTTCTAGAGAGGGGACAGCCACAGTTTCTCTGGGCACCCAGTGCCAGGGCCTGCCCACCCTATTCCCAGGCTAACCACTCTCTGGACCTCAGCACAATCCAGCTCAACACCAAACCACCCAATTTAAACCCTGCTAATGCTCTTTCAAGAGCCTTTGCTTCACCAAGCTCACTGGGCACTGGGGAACGCCCAGGAGATGATGTCCCAGTGCCCTGACATCAGGTTCAGGTGTGAAGAGGTTGAGAATAAGGAAACCTTAAGCTGGATGGGGAAAACCTCTTTGTCCAGAGCTCCTAAGAGGAGGGCAGAGATGCTCTGAAAGGACGTGTAGTGACAGGACAAGGGGGAATGGCTTCGGACTGACAGTGGGCAGGGTTAGATGGAATATTCTTCCCTGTGAGGGTGGGGAGGCCCTGGCACAAGCTGCCTTGTGGCTGCCCCATCCCTGAAGTGTCCAGTGCCAGACTGGAAGGGGCTTGGAGCAACCTGGTCTAGTGGAAGGTGTCTCTGTCCATGGCAAGGGGTGGAACTGGATGATCTTTAAGGTCTCTTCCAACTTAAACCTTTTCATAATTCTGTGACTTGATGTCCCCCTGCAAATGGAGCTGGGAATGAAGTTGGATAGGCCAAGTGACAAGTTACTTACACAAGTAACTACTGCAAACACGTCTGTACCAGATCCCTCTCTCCCCCACCCAGCCGTTAATTAAAGCACAGCCCAGTATCAAGTGTTCATCCATCGATGACCTGAGTCATTAACTCAAACCTCATGTTGGAAGTCAGCAGGGCCCAAACCAGGGAGCCTAAAATACCTCGAGCACGTCCTAAGCTGAACTGTGGCTACAGCAGCTTCTGTGGGATCAGGAAAGGTGAATCTGTATGGCTGGGGAAGGAGTACAGAGTTAATTCCAGTAACCCTCACCTGACTGTCCAGGTGGTGGAATCCCCCCGAGTCCTCGAGGCAGCCTCACGAACACCGAGAGAACGGCAGCTTTGTTCCCAAAGCAGGGCTCCAGCGCGATCGGCTTTGGTACAGTCTGCGGCGAGGGGAGCAACGGGAGAAAACAAATGTTACACAGCGTGTTACCCCCTCCCTCTTCCCCCAGCATCGCCTTCTCAGCTCCTGCAAGCTGCAGGGCACCAACCACCATGAACCACGCTGCTGTGCTTGGCAGATTGCCAGCACACAGCTAGCAAAGCTAAAACCACTGTCAGCAACAATCAAAACACGAGTCATCGCAAGAAAACACATTCACTTAATAAAAATCAGGCTATTAAAAAGTCAGGCACTACACGAGGCTTGTATTTCTCCCTAAATTCAATAACAGAGTAGCAGCTTATGTAATCAACAGGACTGAGGGGTTTTTTCCATCAACCTCATCAGCAGCATATCACTGATATCAGCACGTCCAACCATGGCCATTTGGCACTCCAAATTCTATCTCCAGAATTTAGGTCCATGTACCACCTTAACAGCACTCTGTGCGTTAACACAGTAAAGAACATTTTCCCAAGAACAAAAGGAAGTGTTCAAGGCCAGGTTGGACGGGGCTTGAAGCAACCTGGTCTAGTGGAAGGTGTCCCTGTGCATGGCAGGAGGTGGAATTAGATGGGCTTTAAGGGCCCTTTCAGTCTGTGATTCTAATATATAATGGGCAATCAGCTTTCTCCCACCCTGGAGGAGCACAGGACTGGATCTCATGCTGACCCTCAGTGTCTGTGACCATCTCCCTCCCACTGCACTCTTGTAAAGACTTTGCCTGAATCAAACAGCCAACTTCAGTATGTCATCAGAAAGCCAAAACGCAACAGCCCAGCCCAGAAACTAAAGTATGGTCTCACCTGAGCCTGGCCCCAATCCCACACACAGTTACACAGGACCAGTGCTGTTGTGGGACGCAACAACAATAAGATGAGGATGCAAGTGTGCACCAATGAGTACAGGTTCAAGGGACTTTCTTCTTTTGTTCCACATCAGCTAAAAAAGCTGAGAAATACTATTTTACCCAATACACTCAGTGCTTTCTGTTTTCTTGTTTAGTATGGATGAATTCCACTCTGGTATTAATGAAATAATTAGTGCTTTTTCCATCAGGCATCAAACTACACCACAGTACTCAAATGTTCAACAGAAACTCAATACAACGTAAGGCATGAAAAATCCTGAACAGGAGTCAAACATGCTGTTAAATTACTGCTGCTCAATAAAAAAGACAAAAGGAGATGACAGCAAGCAAAATGAAACTTAAAACTTTCCATATCTCACATTTCCTGCAATGATTGCAGCAGGATTTGTTGGTCTGTGCAAGGCAGATAAATACGTGCTGCACGGGCTGGATGATGGAAGCTGCCTTCTGCCTGGTTTATGACAGCAGATTTCTTCATGTCCCCACCCCAACGAAGGGATCAAACTCAGAGTAAAGCTTTTCCCAGCAAGCAAACAAGCACATCCTGGTGCTGTATCCCACAGAGACTCAACCGCCAGAGGTAATGGAGAGAGCACGGAGAAGGCACCTGCAGGAGTAGAGCTCACGGACGTCTGGCATATGGGTGGGAGCAAGAACTGAACACAAGGTTGACTTTCTTTTGGAGAGACTCAAACATCTTACTTATTCTGCTGTTAATAAAACAGTTCTGCTGAACCCCAGAGTTTGGAGAATGGTACTTGGGGTTACAGAGAGCTCTCATGCTCACCCTCAGCACTGAGCTGAATGGGCAGCAAAGAACACGTAGAGAAGAAGTGATGGGGGAAAGAGAATGAAAGAGGAACTGAATAAGAAGAGATTATATTTTTTAATACTTTTTAATGTATTTGTTTTTAACTCCTAATGGATTAATGGCCACAGAGATGCTCTGAGGGCTGGAGGCTCCCTTCCCTGGAGCCAGGCTGGGAGAGCTGGGGGTGTTCACCTGGAGAACAGAAGGCTCCAGGGAGAGCTCAGAGCCCCTTCCAGGGCCTAAAGGGGCTCCAGGAGAGCTGGAGAGGAACTGGGGACAAGGGCTGGAGGGACAGGGCATAGGGAATGGCTTCCTACTGCCAGAAGACAGGGTTAGATGGGATATTGGGAAGGAATTGTTCCCTGGGAGGGTGGGGAGGCCCTGGCACAGAGCAGCTGCAGCTGCCCCTGGATCCCTGGAAGTGTCCAAGGCCAGGTTGGACACTGGGGCTTGGAGCAGCCTGGGACAGTGGAAGGTGTCCCTGCCCATGGCAGATGATGGAACAAGATGAGCTTTAAAGTCCCTTCCAACCCATGAGGATGCTCAGCAGCACACTCACCATCCTCCAGCCAACTTACAGAAACAGAAGGCTGGAACATCCATCTCAAGAGTCACCAAATCCAGCCCTTCACTCAAACAGGCAATGGCACAGAAAAGCACAATTCTCTGCTTTAAAAGTAGTTACACTTCCAGCCTGTGCCACCACCTCTGTGAGACCTTTCTAGAGGCTCCCTGGTCCTGGATCTCACCCCCCTGCCACCAGAGACTTTCTTTTAACCTCCAAGCTTTCACACCTCAATTTATTAATTTGTCTGTTGTTCTTCTGTGCCTTAACCCTCTCCCTGGACTTTACCCTGCTGTATATCTCAGCCTTCTTTTGGATCAACTGAAAGGGCAATGCTCTGAATTCCTTCTCTGAAACCAGGCACTGCCTCCTCCAGCTCTCCAAGATCCCCTCTCTGCACCCCATCTGCTGTTATCAACCACCAGCGACCTGAGAAGCATTTCAGGCTCTGACAGTGCCTCTGTTGTGGTATCAAAATCACCATGAGTCTCCTGCACAACATAAAATAGGAAGAAACAGAAGTTGTTCATTATATAGCTCTCAGTCACAGGGCTGAAGGGACTTGGAGGGGAATGTAGCTCATCTCTCAGCCCCAGGCAAGACCCTCTCTCCTCCTCTGCCCTTTCCAACTAATGAACCTAGAGTGTGCAGCAGAAACTCTCATTATGAGTCCCTGTGGGCACAATCTTTCCCTTTCCATGGGATTTTTATTTTGGTCCTCAAGGTCGCACATCTTCCTCCTCTCTGCCCTCCTGATTCCAGAGCACAGATAGCTGGGCTAGGATGTAGCCCTGAGCCCCCTGCCTTCCTTTGTCAACCTGCTCAGAAAAGAATCAGAATCATGGAATGATTTGGGTTGGAAGGGACCTGAAAACTCATCTCAAGCCCTGCAGTGAGCAGGGACACCTTCCACTATCCCAGGGTGCTCCAAGCCCTGTCCAATCTGGCCTTGAACACTTCCAGGGAGGGGCAGTCACAGCTGCTCTGGGCAACCTGTCCCAGGGCCTCACATCCTCACAAGAACGAATTTCTTCCCAATATCCCATTTAACTCTGCCCTCTGGCAGTGGGAAGCCATTCCCTGTGTCCTGGCACCCCAGGCCCTTGTAAAATCTCTCTCCATCTTTCCTGGTGGTCCCTTCAGGTACTGAAAGGCTACGATTAGGTCAACCCAAAACCTTTTCTTTTCCAGGCTGAACAACCCCAAAAAAGATAAGGGTTAGTAAAAAATTGTTAATATTTCCCTGCATGGGAAACTTTATTTCTCTCAACCATGCACAGCAAGGATAATGATGCACCCAAAATCTGCCAGGCAGTTGCAAACTAATTTGGAAGGAATTAAGCACAACATCACTTTGCTGCAACTAAGCTCTATCAAAAACTAAAAGGGAAAGAAATGGCCTATTGTCCATCAAATCCAGCTTTTCCTGAGACAAGCTGCAGTTAATAACAACAAAAACTAGCCTAAAGAATCAAGTCCTGCACATTTATTTTTGACAGCTCCAGTTCAGGCACCTGTTTTCTGAACTGTGACTCATTGTGCATCGCGTCTCTGAGTGTGTGCTCGCCGGGCCAAGAGACAAAGCGCGATGGAATGACTCAGAGAGAGTGACGGGAATGAGGAATGTGATGCAAGGAGGAGGTCAGCAGGGAGTGAAGGACACACTGTACCCTCTGCAAGACACAGGGAACCCAGCAGTGGAGCCAGGGACCAGATTCTGCACATAGGCAGGAAAATGCAAGATTTCAACCAGCAACTTCACTGCAACCTGGATTGGGGATCCTGCCCACTGCCAGCCCTGCCCTGCCCTGCCCGTTCGTGTTTTGATGTGACCTATGGAGGTGCCAGCAGGGCACAAAGGGTCTAAGGAGGAGCTGGCTGGCTTCATCAAGTGGAATTTTGGTGGGGAGACCTCAGAAGAGCTCATGTCTCCTTTCTTTCCCCACTCAAGTGGTTTCTGAGTGCTCTTATCAGAGAATCTTGAAATCCCCTGAGTTGGGAGTGACCCACAGGGATCATCCAGTCCAGCCCCTGGCCCTGCACAGACACCCCAATAATCCCACCCTGTGCATCCCTGGAGCGGTGTCCAAACCCCTCTGGAGCTCTGGCAGCCTCAGGGCTGGGACCATTCCCTGGGGAGCCTGGGCAGTGCCCAGCACCCTCTGGGGGAAGAACCTTTCCCTGATCTCTGCCTAAACCTCTCCTGGCACAGCTCCACACCCTCTTGTTGCAAATCCAAGCTGTTCTCCTGCAATGATATTTTGAGTGGACTTGGAAAGCAGAGATCAGATGTGAGAGACAGCTTTTAAGGGCAAACTTAAAACAGATATATAAAATAAATGTATTTCCAAACTTTGTAACAGACTCTGTCAGATGCTTAAAACCTGCCTCTGCCAGCAACTTCCATTTAGAGTGTTTTGATGAACCCAATGCTCAACTATAGAAGCGATTGCTTTTTATTGAATGCTTAATGGCACAATAAAGTAGCCATTATTCAAATCTATTCAAATAAGGTGCATCTCTCAGACACTCAGCACAAGAGGACTCCTTTGCCAGGTGCCTGAACAGCAGAGCCCCACCTTGTGAGGAGAAACAGAGGGGAGAACAGAGCCCTGGTGCTGAAGTAGGTGGACAAAGACCAAGGTCAATGGCCAGGGACAGACAACTGCAGCTGGCTGAGCTGTCAGGTCCTTGCCCTGAGGTACCTCTTGCCCTCAAAGAAATACAGAAAATTGTGCCTCCAGTGCACTGGAGGGACAATTTCATGGAGCTGATCACAGAATCACAGAATGGTTTGGGTTGGAAGGGATCTTAAAAATCATCTTAAAGCCATGGGCAGGGACACCTTCCACTGTCTGAGAGTGCTCCAAGCCTCCTCCAGGCTGGCCTTGGGCACTGCCAGGGATCCAGGGGCAGCCACACCTTCTCTGGGCTCCCTGTGCCAGGGCCTCCCCACCCTCCCAGGGAACAATTCCTTCCCAATATCCCATCCATCCCTGCCCTCTGGCACTGGGAAGCCATTCCCTGGGTCCTGTCCCTCCAGCCCTTGGCCCCAGTCCCTCTCCAGCTCTCCTGGAGCCCCTTCAGGCCCTGCCAGGGGCTCGCAGCTCTCCCTGGAGGCTTCCCCTCTCCAGGGGAACATTCCCAGCTCTCCCAGCCTGGCTCCAGAGCAGAGGGGCTCCAGCCCTGGAGCAGCTCCGGGGCCTCCTCTGGGCTCTCTCCAGCAGCTCCCCGTCCTTCTGCTGTTGGCCCCGGGGCTGGGGCAGCTCTGCAGCTGGGGTCTCACCTGAGGGGCACAGGGGGGGCAGAATCCCCTGTCCCCTGTGCTGCCCCTGAGTGACCTGAACCCTTCCCCTGCTCCTCCACAGCAGCAAAGCAATGATCAATAGAAATGATGGGGAAAACCCCAGGGACTCCAAGATTTAGGATGGTGCAAATGTCAAATAAAGAGCAAAATACCCATCAAGCCCTCTCAGCCTGGCAACAGTGACCACCCTTTTCAGGGTGGAAATGGGAAGTTAATGGCACTTTACTAAGGCGTGACACAGCCCCGTTGTTCCTGGAGGCAGGGAAAGCTATTGTCAGCTGTTTTCCACAGATGATTTTACTGGCCCAAACCAGCACTAAAAAGCGAAATAATTCCAGTTGTTTCTGAGTTTTGATGAGTATTTAACATGCATAAAGCATAAACCATTATAGACATTAAAAACAATAAGAGACATATTAGGTGACTGAATGAGTCCAGCTTCTCCAGCAGGATTCTCTACACGAACAGGGCATTTCCCAGGAATTTGTCTGGGCTATTTCTAGGTGACCCAGGTGTGGAATACACCACCAGTTCCCTTGGGAGTCAATTTCACAGCCAAATGTTTTCCCCAAGCAGGTTGAATTGTGTGATGCTCAACCTAAACATTGTTATTTCATCTCATTATTTCTATTTACGCTGCTTTTACTTGACAAATTCAAAAAGCTAATAATGTCTCACATAAAACTAACAGCTAGAACAATAAATATTCTATATAATTTCACAAACACAGCAACAGTTTTATTTAGGTTCTATAATACACTGCCAGCATATTGTTTTCCAAGATGTATTTAAAAAATACCAGGGAGAATTTTTTTTCCCTAACAAGAAAACATGTTTCTGTGGTTTGATCAAATAACTCTTACATGGTTTTCAATTTCCAGGAAGGAAATTAAAATAAAGGAAAAATCTTATGGTGGTGAATGAGAAAAGGAACATTACCCAAACAGTTCAATTTTATTATTTGATTCCACTTGTTCAGGTGATTTCACTCTGTAGAAAAAGGGTCAAATTCCATTTGCAAGTTTTAAAATTGTGCCATTAAAAGCTGAGTGAACATTTGCAAAACAAGTTACAAGTAATTTCCTATTAAAAAAAAGATTATTAAGCTTTAAAAATCATATTCTCAGGGCAATATGTGTGTCCTGCAAGATAGAGATGAATGAACTTCCAGTAATAATTCACAGTAAATGAGTTTAGATAAAAAATTTACATATACCTTGTCCCTGATATCTACCTTAGAATTTTAGAGGGGCTGGGGAATGAATTGACTTGGTCCCAAAACTGAGTTGCTGCATGTGAAGAACTAAATAAAAATCATATTCAAACCCTCATGGATGTTAACAGCCTGAAATGGAAAATACAGATCCGAGCACCCCATACCTGGAGCCCACATGCCGCCAGCTCCACGGGGCCCCGAGGCTGCTCCCCCCTATTTAACAACTGCTCTGGATTTTTACGTGCACATGTCAGCCCAGCAGCGCCCAGCCACCAGCTCGGGGTGAAGGAAGGATTTTGTGAGGTGAATTTGGATCTCCAAAGCACTTCCCCTGAAATGACCAAATCCCATGCCAGAGTTTGAGCTTTGCCACTCATGAATGCCAACACTTGTCCTTCTTCAATTCCCAGCTCTCCCCCAGGGAGGGGATGGATGAGGCCATGGGTAGCAAATCCGGGAGATATAGATATAGGTATAGATATCCAATGGTGGGTATTTATTTTCATTTTGTATGGGTGAAGAGGCAGGACTTTTACAGTTCTTTTCAAGCACTCAGCTGGTTTTTGCACAGGAAAAAGGGGAAGCAATGAAATAGGACAGTTGGATGAAGATTGCAAACACAACATACAAAACAACTACTTGGCATAAATGAATGCAAATAGCTTCTTGATAATGCTGCTGAGAAGCTGCTGGTGTTATTACTACTTCAATCAGAGAGATGCTCGTTAGAGGGAAAAAATGAACTTAGAAAATCCCTCTCCTGTGGGAAGCTTCATGCTCCTTCCTCTCCTTCCAGCAAACTCCTCCTTATCAGCTAAAATCAGGGTCCAACCTGTGGAAATGTTTACAGACTTCAAATCTAAAACTAGTTAAAATCACTTATCAGACAAATATTCCCTAAATACAAGGCAGGCTTAACAGATATCTCTGCTGATCTCATGACAGCTCCCTTCCAAATATCTATATTTCATTTTATATTACGGGAGTAGCGAAAGCTTCGCCTAATTTGATTCCCCTAATTTTGCAATAGAAATCAAAACAAGATACTGGGCACTTGTTAACTGGAAATAATTCATTAGGTGAAGGTTTTACCAGGTATTTTTGTTGATGTTTTGGTAGGAGGGATCACAGCCAGCCTATGTGGAATTCTAGTGCAGCTAATCCACTTTACACACCTCAGCTGCCCAGGGAATGCTCTCTTCTTACCACTGCCATTCCTTCAAAGGGGATCCCACAATTTTCCATGACCTAAAAGTGGGCCAATATAGGAGGAATAAGCACCAAATAGAAAGCACAAGCTGGGGTGTCCTCCTTGTGTGTTCCTTTGTCACCCCAATGCTACAGGAGGGAGTCTATGAGTGGAAGTGGTTTTGCTAAAGACAAAGAGACAGCTACACACTGACAGGCTTGGAATTCCTTGTTGTTAATGCATGGGAAAGCTCCCAGAACCAGTAAGTGCCAGAAAGCCCAGAAATAAGATTTTAGAAATTAAACAGCCTTTCCAAAGGCAAGAAGCCCAGAGCCCACCTCAGCCAGGGCAGGCAGAACCACACTGGACTTTCTGGCCTCAAAGGCTGCATGTGAACCATCTCCGGTAACTGCCACAGCAGATCAGGATTATTCCGTTTATTTCCTACTCCTCAATTTCATCCCCTTCCTGGCAACTATTATCCTTTTGAGGACAGGAATGACTTCCAGCTTCTTTACATTATCCCTGAAAAACCCTAAGCTGCTCTGTCCCCTCTAACACATCTCGAGCAGACAAGAAGAAATGGGTTCAAGTTGTGCCTCAGGAGGTTTAGACTGGATATTAGGGACAATTTCTTCATGGAAAGAGTTGTAAAGCATTGCACAGGCTGCCCAGGGAAATTCTGTGATTCGACACAGCCTAGTCAGTTCTGCTCAACGTGGCTTTTGTACATCACATCTCAAGCCTGCCCTCCTTCCAAACCGGCCTGCCTGCACAGCACCCCCAGTCTCAGCTCGGCGGAGCTGTCCTTGCCATGCTTGCACTAACCTCCCTCACCGGGAGTGAGCAGGTTGGGAGAGGTCACAAAAGCTGGTCCGGCAGCAAATTTGATGGACTAAAAGCAGGTCAGCAACGTGTGAAGTAAAGGGGAAAATGAGTCATCACGAGTGACAACCAGAACAGGATAAAAGCTGTAAAAACCATCAGTTCCTTGGCCCTTCGTTCTTCCCTGAACTCCAGCTGCATGAAACAGCCCAAAATCAAGCTACATGTCAAAATTAAGATGAATTCACCCTGTAGAAGTGCTGGAGCTGGCAGATGCTTCATTTCAAATCATTCCTCACCCTGCAGCTTCCCCAAACCCTGCACCCTGTGGCACAGGAATTACTCCTCATTTCTCTGCTCCTTTACCGCTGGTTGCAACTTCATTGCAATACAAAAGGAATTTAACAAGGGCATCACTCGGATGAAAAATGCAAATAGACTGAAAATATATTAATTAATCTGTGATACCCCCTGCCCACTCCCAAATCAGCCCATCACTTCAGCTCTGCACTTCTTGAACAGATGGGATCTTCTGGCAGCCTTTAAACCACTCAACAGCACTTTCTCCCATAACAAAGCAAACTAATTACTAGAGTAAGATGCTATTTCCCATCTATTTTTCTCCTATTTTTAAGGAATCAGCTTGCTGTCTGATTCAGGATTTGCAGTGAAGCCCTCAAACAGCAGAATTAAATGCACTTTGATACAATGGTACAGAACATGCTAAATGAACTTCACAAGGATTTTGCTCACCAAATGCTTCTCCCTTTCCCTTTAGGAAACTAAGGATCATGGATGGAAAGATAATCAACTCTTAGCACTGGCTTCACGTGCTGGATCCCTAAACACAGCACAGCAAAGACTGCTCCAGCTCTGCTCTAAAAGATTCCAAAATAATTTTTTTCCAACTTGAGGATAATTTTTTCCCAATGCAACAATTTTCTTGTTGACCCTGTAAGTGTTTTGCTCAACCTCAGCATTTGCTTGCTAGGCTGTGCATGTTTCTTCCAAGGTAACTTCTTGCCTTTAGCAACTTCAAGATACGTGGAAATCAATGTCAAAATTATAAACTTCCCACATTCTTTTGGGAAAGCTTCTAAAAATGGCTGCAGAGGATTACAAGACTTAGATTAATTCGACAACAAGCCCTAAAAAAGCCTGAGCTACGGCAATATCAGTTCAGACACTTGGATGAGTCCCAGGCACCCAAGGAAGTTAAACACTTTTAGAAAAAAAGTTGCAATATTCAGCACCTCTGAACACACAAAGAGCTGCAGAGAGAAGCTAGCAGATTTTGCAATAACTAAGCAAATTTAGTGGTAGATTTGCGATTCAGTGGATATTTGTTGAGTGGCAAATAAACCAAAGCAGCTAGTTATGTGTTGCCTAGCTGTAGCCTCTAATAGGAATTGCTTCCCCGCAGGTAAATCACTTTCTATTACTCCTAAGTACCCCAGGAAAAATACTAATTGAAAACACAGTTCTAATACTGTCCAGCTGGAAAACATTAGCTTAGGACAGAACTAGCTTGACACTGGCTGCCAACTGGCTATGGACAATGGAATAGGAAATTAATCTCTTGCAGACAAGACATCCCGTTTTCCACTTCTCCTTTGTAACCTTCAAATCAGCTTGTCATTAACCAATAGCTTTGATTCCCATGGGGGAAGAAAACCATCAGTGAATTCATGATAATGCAAGTCTGGCTTTCTTGCATTAAAAAGACTCAAATTTTGACACAGTGGATGGCAGAGGAACTGGAGGGAGGATACAACATCTAGCAACACAGTAACATTTCCCTCTTTTCTTGGCTAAGAGATAAAGAACAGCCAGGCCACAAAGCAACCACAATGAAAAATGCAGTTGTCCAGTTCTGTATTGTCCCAGCCCATCTTCCTCCAGCTCCCTCCTGCTAAGAGCTTTTTCCCATGCAGGTGCAAAAGGGATGAGGAGAAAAACCCAAGTTGCTGGCTAGTGTTAAACCATGACATCCCATAGATACTCAGACTGGTTTTTCATTTCTATTTAAATTCATTTCCATGCAGGAGCCAACAGGTCAGACTATCTCAGAAGCATCGTTCTCCAAGTTGCTTCCAACCCAGAACCTTCCCAAGCCTCCTCTCCTTTTGCGAAACACTCTGGTCTTTTATGACTACTTTTATTCCCTACCCAAGTTCTTCAAGATGAGAAAATAACTATATAAACACCACAAAATTTAGTAACTCTCCTTGTCATGTAGAGACATCCTTGTTTTGCACCCACATGTGCCAGCAGATGGTGGCAGGGGTGCCTGCCCATGGCAGGTATTTGGAACGGGATGATCTGTAAGTTCCGTTCCAACCCAAAACACTGACTGTGATTTTATGAAAAATTATCTGTTGGCACAATATTACAGGTCCACATTCATCTACTCAGCTCCAGATTACTGTACCAGGTTGGTGCCATTTGCATGAATCAGGCCATCTCATTTGTGCCCAAAATTGATTAAGAAACATGTATGTGAGTTATCAGCACAGAGGCAATTACCAGTTGGTAACGATTTCTGGGTCTAAAATAGGATATTTTTCCACAGTCTTACTTATTATGCTTCAAACCAGCTTCTCCATCCATTTCAGAGTAATCCAAGGAGGCCAGACAAGATGAGAGCAGCAGAACAAGAGGAGAAACACCACACTCATCAGAACTGAAGAGATCCAAAGTTTATCCTCTCTGCAGTTTGACTGCAGACACCTTGTCAGAGATCAAAAGTTTAGGACAGCTTTGTTCAGGCCTGATCCCACAGGAGAGGTGTTTTTAGCTACTTCACTTCCAGAAAACAGAAGAAGATTAAGGGCTCCAGACAGACAGACTGCAGCCCAAACACATCAGCAGCTAGGCTACATCCTCCCAGATCTGCCTCCAGCCCGATGGCAACATCTGTATGCATCCCATGGTTTTTTGATCAGCAGGGAAATGAAGGTTCAGTCTAATTTGGTGAGTGACAATCCAATTTTGCAAGAGTGGATTCCCAAGTGTTGGTGAGCTATTAGAGGTAATGATTCCCAATACCAGCCTCATGGCAGAAGCAAGGAAATTAAAAAATCAGAAAATCTGAGGATCTGGAGGGGAGGAGAACCAGTCAGAGCATCCAAGGAGAGGTCCAGATACTCCATCACCTGAATCACTGAGAACCTTTGCAAGTTTCACTTTCCTTCCACTATGCTCCAAACCAGGGACAAGACAGGATGAGAGGAAACAGCCTAATGTTGCACCAGAAGAGGTTTAGATTGGAAATTAGGGAAAATGTCTTCACAGAAAGGGCTGTCCAGCCCCAGCACAGCTGCCCAGGGCAGGGGTGGAGTCCCCACCCCTGGAGGGATGTGAAAGCCCTGTGGATGTGGCACTTGGCACATGGGTCAGTGGTGGCCTTGGCAGTGCTGGGGGAGTGGTTGGACTCAATGGTCTTAGAGGGATTTTCCAACCTTAATTATTCTGTGATTCAATATATTGAAAAGCTGTTTCTACACAATGTCCACCCAGAACATGGTGCAGGACACCAACCACATGGAAAAGTTTTAAAACTTGCCATGACAGACAATATTTACACATAAAAAAGGAAGAGCTAAACCTATAGAGGCAACCTTATTGGTGGCACTTCCTGATACTTAGGCCAAGACTTAAAAATTATTACTCACCAAACAGAAGTTTTGGGGTCAGACTGCTCTCAAGTGCTTTACAATAATTAAAATACACGTATTTTTTAAAGAAAACCAGAACTAGCTCTCTTGTTATAGTAAGAGAATGTGAGAAACTTAGTGCCTGGACTAATCACAGAATCACAGAATGGTCTGGGTTGGAAGGAATCTGAAAGATCATCTAATTCCACCTCCTGCCATGGGCAGGGACACCTTCCACTAGACCAGGGTGCTCCAAGCCTCATCCAACCTGGCCTTGGACACTTCCAGGGATCCAGGGGCAGCCACAGTTTCCCTGGGAACCTGTGCCAGGGCCTCCCCACCCTTGCAGGGAAGAATTTCTTCCCAATATCTAATTTACATCTACCCTTCTTAACCTTAAGGCCTAATGAGAAAAACTTCCAAAAAACTTAAGTCTAAATACAATAAAACAATCCAGCTGCCTTAGATCAGAAAGAAAAATAATCCGTGTTCTCAGGTTCTTCATTTTTTCTTTTTATATACAAGTCTGTGCTGGACAAAGCATCACATCAAGAAGACCTTTGAATTAATTCATCACCTGTCTAATATTCTTCTCCTCAATGTGTTGTGTGTGAGAATATGCAGCATGGTGTACAACCGTTTCTTCATGCTTCTATTTGCTAATCACAAGATATATTGGAATATATATTTTAATCAGAAATATGTTAACACTATTACAGTACACGGACATGATTATATTCACATTTGGTTTGAGATATCATGGGAAAGGGTTTCTATCTGCAGCACCTACAACTATTTCCAGCCCAGTGTTCTCTGGTGTAAAACTAAATTCTTCTCTATTACAAAGCATAAAAACTAACAAGGCAAACCCAACACTTCAAACCCAACACCCATAGAACTTTAATCTGAACCAGCCCAGAAGTTATAAGTCAATATCTGAAGGGATAAAAACAAATTAAAACGGACCTCCTGGACTTACAGTTTCTTGCAGGTATATAAAAAACTGAGAGGATTTGGGACCATGGTGTTAAATATCCATGGTTAACTGTGGTGAGGACCATCCCAAAGCCCCAGCTCTCACCTTTATGCTTCCCCCGATGAGATCTGGCGGTTCCTCGTCTGTTTCTAAGGCAACGTTGATGGAGGCGAAGGGGCGACTTGCCATCTGTTGCATCTCACGCAGTAGTTGCTAATTTATTAAACAGAAAAATATTATCATCACATTGTTCCGACACAAAGGTGAAAGACAAATGTATCTAAAAGGTTTTGCCCAATACAAAGGGATATCTATGAATATGGAAAAATACCCTCCAGGGGTTTTAACAGGCTTAAGAATACAGGTAATGGTAAATATTCACAGTACTACAATTTAACAAGTTATTGGAAGTAAAGCTGAATGCACAATGTGAGCCTGACACATCTGGGAGGGAAAACGATCTGACTGAGTCTCCATAAAGCAGTTATTTACTTTTGAGGCTGTTGTTTGTCATCACCTGTCTGATTCCCACTCCATAGGATTTGTGGGAATCATTTTAAAATTAAACTAGCAGCAGTATGTAACTACTATAAGAATGAAGTTGCTATTTTTTATAACAGCACTAGCAAAGTGCTGTCAGGCTTCCATTGAATAATCCTCTTTTTTTATTGTTTCCTTGCTGAATACAGCAAATGCCAAACATGTCCTTATTGCTAAATGTTTTATTAAAATATAAATGGGCAAATCCCCACAACCCCTCATGACACAAGATATCTTTTTATTGTGCTCTGAAGCACTTCTAAGCATTACAATGCAGCTTCCCCTTTTTTAACACATGAAAAATAGACGCTTTCTACACAGCTGGGCTGGAAACAGCATTTCAATTTTAGCTGAGCTGTGGACACACTTTTTTTTGGCTCCAGTGACTAATCTCTAATAGTAACAGCTCAGCCTGTAAGGGGAGGCAGAAGCCAGAATTCCCTGAAGCAAGGGGTCCAATGGGACTCGGTGTCTCTATTTAATAAGGGGGAAGAGGCAAGCACTTTATATAGCATGTGAAAACCCAGTGCTCTTAGCCTTAAATGCAGAAACTACCCAAACCTCTCGTACACCTTTATACATTTACCATCACTACTTACTGCAGCAATACCAGTTATCCTCTATTTTTAAGCTAGACTGAGGCACCACCAAATGGTCTCTAGAATTCCCACCACCACCACCCGCATTTCCCATTATTCTTGGAAATCTGACACTCCAAGCCCAAACTGATCATTTACAGCACTCAAAAAGGGCGACAGAAAACATCACAAAATGCATCGTGCCCTGAATATTCCCCATCCAGCACAGCAGAAGGTGAAAGGAAGGTGCCGTTATCCAGCAACACTGTTTGTACAGAACTAATTCATAGAATCACCAAATCCCAGAACAGTTTGAGTTGGAAAGGACTTTAAGGATCATCCAATTCCACCCCCGCCTGGGCTCAGTCCCTGCCGTCCCTCTGGTGCCACTGCTGGGCCTGGAGCAGAGCCTGGGCCCTGCCCTGAGCCCTCCCTGCACACAGGGACACCCAGGGACACCCAGGGACAGACAGGCACACACAGGGCTGAGGGCCCCTCTCAGCTGGGGCTCCTCCCGAGGCTGAGCAGCCCCAGCTCCCTCAGCCTTTCCTGGGCACCAAGATGCTCCAGGCCCTTCCTCAGCCCCACAGCCTCTGCTGGCCCCGCTCCTCATGGGGTCATCCATGAGGATGGCCATGAGGACATCCATGTCCTTCCTCCTGTCCTGAGGAGGCCAGAGCTGGACACAGCACTCCAGATGTGCGTCACCAAGGCTGAGCAGAGGGGCAGGATCCCATCCCTGACCTGCTGGCACTGCTCTTCCTGATGCCTCCTGGGTTTCCATTACTCTTCTTGGCCCCCAAGGCACACTGCTGGCTCCGGGACAGCTGGTTGTCCCCCAGGACCTGGTGGTCGTTCCTCCCCAGGTGCAGCACCCCTGAATTTGCCCCTGCTGAATTTCAGAAGGTTCCTCTCTGCCTATCCCTCCTACCTGTCGAGGTCCATCTGAAGGGCAGCACAGACCCCTGGGGGGACCAGCCACACCTCCCACCTCAGTGTCACCAGGGAACTGCTGAGGAGGCACTGACCCCTCATCCAAACCATTGATGAACCACTCAAACAACACTGGGCACAGTACAGAACCTTGGGGGACACCACTGGTGACAGGTCTCCAACTAGACCCTGTGCCACTAATTATGAGCCTCTGGGAATCTTTTATGGTCTTTGCTTTGCCAAATCACCTGTAATTTTGAGCCTTCTTCGGTGCAGAAAACCAGAGGACTGTCTCTTAACTTGGGTGTGCAGGCAAGGCATGATGAGGTCAATGCAGATAAGCTTGGGGGGTGTATAACCTTCTGTGGCTCTTAGTCTAATTAAAAAAATTGCAAAATTTTACTGCCATAAAAGGCATGTGATAAAGTTTTCTTTAATTTTTGAAAGAAAAAAAAGGAAGGGTGGGGGGGGAAGGAATTTTGAGCAGATTGTAGATACTGTCACGAAGCAAAAACCCAACAAATCCACACAAACTGAGTGTTCGTAAGCAAACTTGTGTGTAACTCACACTTGGGTAAAAGGACACGAGGAGTGTTCGGGTATTTAAAGCACACCAGCAGATTGCAGACGAAAGCAAGTGTGAAACAGATTGCTGGGTTGTTGTTCCTGTAATTGTCCCCTTCAGCTATCGCAAAGTGCTTTGTTTAATGGCTATAAAATCAATGAACAAGCTGTCCTGATGAAGATGTCCAAGAGACTGACAAACTAAAAGCTATTAGTTCTTCAAAGGAAGTTATTTTACTAAAGAAAATGTGCAATTTGGCAATGTGACTCTTACTGAAGTCAAAAGTAGTTTTGAGAATATAGAACGGTTTGGAATGGAAGGGATCTCAAAGATCACCCAGTCCCACCCCCTGCCACAGACAGGGACCCCTTCCACTGTCCCAGGGTGCTCCAAGCCCCAATGTCCAACCTGGCCTAGAACACTTTCAGCAGCCACAGCTGCTCTGGGTACCCTGTGCCAGGGCCTCCCCACCCTCCCAGCCAGGAATTCCTTCCCAATATCCCATGTATCCCTGTCCTCTGGCACTGGGAAGCCATTCCCTGGGTCCTGTCCCTCCAGCCCTTGGCCCCAGTCCCTCTCCAGCTCTCCTGGAGCCCCTGCAGGCCCTGCCAGGGGCTCGCAGCTCTCCCTGGAGCCTTCCCTTCTCCAGGGGAACATTCCCAGCTCTCCCAGCCTGGCTCCAGAGCAGAGGGACTCCAGCCCTGGAGCAGCTCCGGGGCCTCCTCTGGACTCTCTCCAGCAGCTCCACGTCCTTCTGCTGTCGGCCCCGGGGCTGGGGCAGCTCTGCAGGTGGAGTTTTACGTGAGCATAAAAATGCCCAAACCAGGTAAAATCAGAGGTCCAGGACACAACCAAAGCAGCAAATGCCTAAGGGAACATCCTTTTCCTAACACCAGCTTCTGGTGTAGCATGTCACATTACAAAGCTCCCCCTAAAAATTAAGAATTAATTTAAGAAATAATTGTTCTGTAACTTGACTGCCCTCTGCCGCAGGGCTTGCACCATGCCTGCTTAGTCCAGACACACATCTATCCTTCAATATTTGTTTGGTGTGTCAAAATTTTAATTAAAAGATTTTATGATGCTGTAAAGGACAAACTGTGACTTCTCCCCAGCCAAGGGGTTGAGCACGGCTTTACAAGTCAGCAGCTGTTAACATCTACATACCCCAGAACCTACCTTTCCCTAACTCCTAATGATGGGCTTTCTGATATTTCAAATAATGAACCTCAATACTCTCTCAAGCCAACCCTTGTTTTTCAGATGATATGATTAATAGGACAACTTGGGAATATTTTAAATCACTTCGTGCTGAAGAGGATTTTAAAGGCAAAACGTTTGACAGGCTTACAAAGAATTCACATCAAAAAGCCTGTCCTGGAATACACCTCTGGCCTTTAATATTTAAATAACTGCAAACTGTGAGAACGTGTACAACCTTCATTTGCATTAGTTTGATTTTTTTTTTCCATATCACAGAATCATGGAATGGTTTAGGTTGGAAGACACCTTAAAGACCATCCTGTTCCACTCCCTGCTATGTTCCAGCTTCCAGTAGAGCAGGTTGGTCCAAGCCCAGCCCGGCCTGGAACCTTTCAAATAAAGTGATTCCTACCAGGAATATTTTTAATTCACACGTTTGAGTAATGGACAATCTAAAGTGAAGAGTGTGTTACTGATGGGAGAAAAGCCTGCTGAGGAAGTGAGGAAAGTCCTGTCAGGCAGTAGTGCAGGCTCTCACAGAGAAGAAAAACAGCTATTCAGGTTACCAGGTTAATTGACTAATATAACCTATGCGTGTTTCCTGACAGGAAAAGCCTGGACATTTTATTCCTACCATAAAACAGCCACCAGGCTCCATAAAACCATCCTGCTTACATCCATCTCAGCAACTGCCCCCTGCAGAGACAGTTTCATGAGCACAGGGCTCTGGGAGCTTTGGAGATGGGGTAGTCATTTTCAGCCATGAAATAATGGTGATTTTTCCAGAAGAAAGTCGCACATTCTGGATTTTATTTGCTCCTTTATGAAGAACGACTTTAAAAATAAGCTTAACGAAACAGCAATCTAGAACTCATAATGAACTCCAGTATTTACATGAGCCGTTTGTCTCTTTTTCTTTTGGTTTGGTTTTTTTTTTTTTTTTTTTTTTTTTAAGAAGGAAAACACACCAGGAAGAAAAACAGTAGGAACTCAAGGAGTAGAGTAGTGACGTACTGGCATAGGTTGCCTAGAGAAGCTCTGGCTGTCCCTGGATCCCTGGAAGTGTCCAAGGCCCTGCCCACAGCAGATAGGGAAACGAAATGAGCTTTAAGGTCCCTTACAAGCCAAACCATTCTATCATTCTACGATTCTAAAACCATGGGTGTGTTAAGTGAGCAGTGGGTATGAATGAGCTTTCATTTTAATGGAGAGTTAAAGCAAAGCAAGCAGGATCCCACACGAAGTGGGGAAAATTCCAGCAGCCAGGATGTATTCAGGCCAGGCAGCCTGAGTATGTCTGCTGGGATGTCTGGTACCATCACAGTAGCCCACAGTCGAAGGAGGTGAACTTCAGCAAGGGGAGCCAGAAAACAGCAATGGTCTGATCAACAGTGGAAATTTGTAGCTCTAATTTTTTAAGGTATTTCTGAAATTCAGGTATTTCTGGCTCCACAGGTTGCTCTTTTTAGAAGTACAGCTACTCTGAGCATCCTGAGGACATACATTTGGTTTGAGAAGAACATTTGTTGAAGAAATTTCAACAGAGCAAGCTACACATTCCTTTACTCTGATAGAAACACAGAATCGTTAGGGCTGGAAAACCCTCTAAGACCATTGAGTCCAACCATTAACCAAACCCTGCCAAGGCCACCACTAACCCACGTCCCCAAGTGTCACATCCGCACAGCTTTTAAATCCCTCCAGGAATGGGGACTCCACCACCGCCCTGGGCAGCTGTGCCAGGACTAGAAAGCCCTTTCTGTGAAGAAATTTTTCCTTATATCCAACCTAAACCTCTCCTGGCACAGCTTGAGGCCATTTCCTCTCATCCTGATGCGACAAGTACTATTAGAAGTCATTCTTGAATATTCATATTACAACCTTCATGGTTGCAAGGAGTTTTAGATGGTGCCTCAAAGCTACAGTTATGACCAAACCCCTGCTGAACTGGGTGTCTGATCCTGTAGTTCTGTACCACCGTGGAAAAAATGAAGCTCCACTCTGTCATGAACAAGCAAAATCACGTGCTGTGTTCTCCATTCTGTCCACGGCTGACTTTAAAATCCAGGAGACTCCAAAATCAGCTGTGTGTTCTGAGCCACACACCCCTGTCAGTATTGCAGAGATGGACCTAAAAATCCAGAGCCCTCACAAACCACAGCGAGGCTACAGAAACTCTCCGCTCCAGTGTCACAGCAGGGAGAGAAAGATAAGGAAGATGTAGATGATTGGAGGGATGGAACACCTGTGAGTAAAGGCTGAGTTAGTTGGGGTTGTTCAGACTGGTATTTTGAGTTTACTCCTGCAAATCCTTTTGCTTCAAGGGCTCCATTTGAATTCAGCAGGCAGCATGTCCCATTTGTGCACAAATAACTATTTTCATTTGCACAGAAACTACCGACACCCTACTTTCAGGCATCATTAACTTAGCTGGGAGAACACATCCAGAACTCACCTGCAGTGACATCTCCCAAAACTGCAGTTACAGGATGCTGACACCAGTGTGGAAAGGGGACACCACCTTCACGGGGTTCCCAAGGACCTACAGAGAAGGTTCCAGCCCCGGTGGCAGTGGCAGCTTGATGGATCTGCACATCTGCAGGGCCAGCTCCCACAGGTGCTCAGGCCCATGGAATCATGGAATGGTTTAGGTTGGAAGGCACCATAAAGACCATCGAAGTCCAACCCCCTGCCATGGGGAGGGACACCTTCCACTGTCCCAGGCTGCTCCAAGCTCCATCCAACTTCCAGAGATGGGGCAGCCACAGCTTCTCTGGGCACCCTGTGCCAGGGCCTTACACCCTCCCAGGGAACAATTCCTTCCCAAATCCCATCCACCCCTGCCCTCTGGCACTGGGAAGCCATTCCCTGGGTCCTGTCCCTCCAGCCCTTGGCCCCAGTCCCTCTCCAGCTCTCCTGGAGCCCCTTTAGGCCCTGCCAGGGGCTCAAAGCTCTCCCTGGAGCCTTCTCCTCTCCAGGTGAACACCCCCAGCTCTCCTAGACTGGCTCCACAGGAGAATCACTGTACATTACTTGGAAGTAACACATAGATCCTGCTGTAGGAACATTTGTTTTATATCATCATAACTTGGTGACCTTGGGGGGAAGGGGAGAAAACAATGGAGTTACTTTCCAAACTAAAAATTGGCATCAGCAAAAAATAAACATACAAGCCATAAATATTCCATGAAGATCAGCCACAGTGTCTCAGAACTAAGTGATTTAAAGCATTTAACTACAATTACACTAACTACCATGTAAGTCAACAAACAAACAATTTTCTCTGATGCTTTCATCATCACTGAAAATTAAGTTTTTAAGCCCCTAGAGCAGTGCACATATTAATGTTAGCTAATTAGTTTTGTAACTGACTTTGCAGGCTGTGTTGAAAGAGAGAGGAGGAGAGAATTAATGTTCAAATCCTTCACAACAGGCATTTCCACACTTCAAAACTATAACAAACCAGAAAGTAAAGCTGCTGGGAAGTTGCCTCATGCTGAAATGACAGAAGATATTTAATTCAGGGCTGATTAAGATAAGCAAGTTATTCATCATAATCATACCCAGTAGGAGGGCATAGAAATCCTGACCTTTAATAAGAAGAATAAGATCATTCATTTTTAAAAGACTGGAAGGATCTAGTCTATGCAGACTAAAGTATACACCAATACCTGATAATTATACAACAGCACAATGAAGCTGTGACTGAGTAGAGCTCTTCTGGAATAATTACACAACACTCTTTCTCTCCCTGATTTTTCCAAATAACTAAATTAGACACCTGTATAGCTGATGCCTGCCATTAGAAAGAGACCTTGGAGTCTGAAATCAGAACAGCTTCAATATACCTGCAGTTGTGGGCTTTTTTTAAACAACGTTGAACTCTGCTAGAGCTGGGCTTGATAGAATCATAGAATCATGGAATGGTTTGGGTTGGAAGGGAGTTAAAAGCCCATCCAGTTCCATCCCCTGCCAAACAGAAGGTTCGATCCCATGGGTTGGTATCCCAGGGATGGTACTGGAGCTTCATCTAATTGGATACTCCAGCTTCATCTTTGCTCAACTTCCCACCAGTTCTTTTTTGAAATATAAAACCAACTTAATTCTCTAGCACCAACCCCACAAAGACTCTGTGACAGAGCTCAGTTGTCTGCCAGCGCCATGTCTGTGACTGCCAACCCCACCTGATGGTGTCCGACACAGAGAGATAAAGGCCCAACTGGTCAGCTGGAATGGGCCATCTGCAAGTTCCCCCCGAGACGAGCTCCACTGGGCACAGAAGTGTCAGGAGCATGTTCAAACAAAAGCGGACCATCAATTCCCCCCCTAAGCGGGAACCTCTTGTCAACACTAATATTTCGGGATGTTTTTCTTCTTCAGGGCATCTCTTATTTCTGCTACAATTTCCTTCAGTTGGTGACCAAAGCCACATGGATCACTGCAGAGCACACAGTGTTTGTATTTCGGAAAAAGCCTCCTGGCATTATGTGCTGGTTCCCATTCATGGATTTTACATTTAGGGAGAGCGGAAAGTTACGATTATTTGATCTGACCTCCTGCCTAGTACAAGTCACTGAATTGCACCATGTGATTGACCTAGAAAAGGTCCTTCCAAAAGCAATGATTCTGAGAGCCATGTTCCTAAAAATATAAACCATTGGCATTGCCACTCTCACCATTAAAAAGAGGAGAAAAACAAAACAGTTTTTGATTTGTTTACTCCCAGTTGCAGACATTGGGTGTGTTACAGACTGGTTAGGTTTGGAAAGGACCTAAAGTTCATCTAGCTGCAATTCCCTGCCATGGGCAGGGACATGCTGTTTAAGCTTTTGGCTGATCCTTTAGAAGATTCTCATCCCATCATGAATCTTTTACAATTCCTTGCCACAGCCACTGATTTGCATCACCAAACCCAATATGTTCTTCCTTGGAGAAAAAGAGAATTTGTGATGCTTAAACTATTGCTTATCTTCCAGATAACAAATTAATCTTGCAGTGTTGTTCTCCACCATCTGCAACACCTAAAACATTGCTGAGAGTAGTGTTGATACAGTACTCCAATAACTGGTCACGCCCAATAGTAACACTATGCTCTTATTTTAGTACTCATAAATGCAGGAAATGGAAAGTTACATACAGTTATTAAAACACCATGGCCACCATCACTTCACTCTGTTGTCCCGGGAATAGCTATTCTGGGAAGTAACCCACCTTAACTGCATAAAAACCCAGATACTCAGGCTTGTGTTTTACCCACTGTAATGAGAGAAATTATTGTGCTCATCATGTGACTTGTCCTTCTCAGTCACCTGCTGGCTGTGATTTCTCACTCCTCCAGTTCTTGTTTTCTCTACAAACCACCCCAAACCCAAGCTTCGTATTTTATTTTTGCTGACAGACACCAAATAGTGCTGTCAGTGCATGGAACAAGATGGTCTATGTGGCAAACAGCTGCTGGGAGCTTGGAGAATACACCAGTAAACCCTCCAAAGCACCGGGGACTGCCCAAATCTAGAGATATTTGTTGCCAAACCTTTTAATATTTCTGCGTAAGTTTGATACCAAATCCTTTGGAGCAGATCCTGGCCCAAAACACCACTGGAGACTCTAAACAATGATGAAGATTCTGAATTAGTTACTTTGAAAATATGTCAAATCTAACGCTTTTTCTTTGACCAAGGATGCCCTTAATCAGAGTCTAAGAAGATCTAAGAGATGAATGAAATACTAACAGGTGAGAGCAGGAAGGGGAAGAAAAGGAAGGCAGGGCAATAAATAATACACAGCACACATCCCTTGGAACATCTTTGCTGTAAAAAACAGAGAAATCTGCTTGCTTACGTGGTATTCTGTGTGCATGGATGTTACAGCAGAGGATGCCAGTGGAAACAGAAGCATTACTAAGTTTTGAATACACTTGGGAGAGAAAAAGGTTTCAGCAGCGAGGTCAAGAAGGAGAAGGATAATTCCTGCAGTAAATCAATACACAAATCCCATCCTGAATAATTGGGTGACTCGCAGAGTAAAAATATTCAGTCTTAGTCTTGTCAAGAAAGGATGCAAAATACAGATCATTTTATGTTAAGGGTGAAATTGAGCTCTAGACACCCAAATTTAGTTATCTCAGCAGGTGCCTGCTATTGATACTCCCTCCACATTCCGAAGAGGCACAGGGAGTGATCCAGCTGACCCTCACCACCCTGGGTCAGCTGTGCTCCCTTTGCTGGGAGGGAGCTATTCCTTGCTCCAAGTGAAGGAAACAAAGCAGACTGAGGATGAAGAGAAGAGGATTTGGATGCAAAAACAGAGCAATAGTGTGGAGTTACAGGATGTAGGTAGCAGGGCAACAGGCCTTGAGAGCCAGAGTGACCTTCTGTCTTTGGTCCAGAAGAAGCCCTGGGACCCATGAAAAACATCCCGGTCACGAGTGACGTGGAAGGGGAGAGCATTGTGGGTCTGTGAGCTGCTGGACCTGTCAGAAGTGAGAAATATCATTTGTTACCTTAAAAGGTATTGTTTACCTGTTACCATAAAAGGCAATACTTTAGAACCGAGTTGGGTGATTGGTATTGACTGTGGTGTAGAGTTAGTTCCTGTTTGTGTGATGGTATATAGGGAATTCTCACTAGGCAATAAAGCTCTTTCTGGGCACCACTGTCCCGTGAAGTCAGCGTCTTCTTAATCGCCGCACAATAGGACAGGAAATTCCTGACAGCAGATGAGTGCATTAAAATTCTAACACCATGCTCATACTTTGTGCGTTATTCTCTATTAGCACCTTGATTCCTTTAACATGTCATTTTCTACAGACAAGACAGAAAGGTTTCCTATCCCTATTTCCTACTGTCATTCACCTCATTCTAAGCCTCCTATAAAAGCTGCTTTTTAATTTCTATTTTCCCTTTTAAAGATGTCTGAAGACACTCAAACATGGGGCTCAACGGCAAGGGAATAAACACACAGTTTACAACCCCATCTCCTGAATGCTTGATATGACATAAATTATTCCCATTTTTACTTCAGGTTAAGTTTTACACTCTGCAAGGCCTGCACTTTTGCTCAGTGTTCTACATTCATTCATGGCTACACATTGGCTACGCCGTGTTTGCACACCCAACAGTGCCTCCAGCCAGAAGGCTGGGAAGCATTGACACGGACACGTGCAAGCAGCTGGGCAGAGAAGTTTAGCTGAAATACAGAAAAGGAAAGAAGTCAGGAGAATCTTGTACATTTTACAAGATTCTGGTGGGGATTTTGGATTTGTAGCATGCTGCCTTCTTCACAAGGAGCAAACCCAGCTTAGTTTCAACCAAACGATGCTGCTCTATTCCATTAACCAGCCACACCAAGCACCTGTGTGCCTTCTCCCACCACATTTTCCAAGCAAACCTGGCTGAGCAATTTTGACTACTAAGCCCATCAGCACACTCCTTTTCTGCCCTACACATATCTCAGAACAAGCCTCAGCGATCAGCTTTTCACTCTGCACTGCAATAAGAAGTTGGGCACTTGCAATGCTCCTGTTGGAAGCAGAAGTGATGGATGGATGGATGGATGGATGGATGGATGGATGGATGGATGGATGGATGGATGGATGGATGGATGGATGGATGGATGGATGGATGGATGGATGGATGGATGGACGGACGGACGGATGGACGGACGGACAGCAGGGAATTACCTGCACATTGCATCATATTTTACTGACTTCGGGGCTAAGATTAGAGAACGAGCATGGAGTTAATACACACAACCCATGGCAAACAGGTGATTGTAACTTGACTACTGCTATAGCCCAAACCAGAGAAAGATCTTCCTTCAGGCCTGCAGCATTTTGTAGAATTATGGAAGGGTTTGGGTTGGAGGAGACCTGAAAGATCTTCTAGCTCCAACCCCTGCCATGGGCAGGGACACATTCCACTAGACCAGGGTGCTCTGAGCCCCATTCAGCCTGGCCTGGGACACTTCCAGGGATGGGCTATTGATCATTATTTTTAACTAATAAACCGACCTTTGCTTGGGTTTATTGAGAATCAGTACAAAAAAACCTCCCATCTTCAAGCTATAAAATCATCTTAGATAACAAGTTTTGGGGTGGACTTTTGTTTCTGGAGACAGTCTTTATTAATATATGTAATTATGGCATGACAAAGATTTTAAACTGTTTCCTCAAGATTTACAAGTATTTCTAACAGAAGATGAATGGAACAGCAGAGATCCATGAATTACAAGATAGAGCCACTAGATTAAAAGAAAGAGCAAGATAAATAACAGCAAAAGACAGGAATGTGCCTGGAAAACACCACCCTGATGAACTGCCTGTCAAACAGCCACACATGTAGATTGAATTTAGACTGAAACATGCCAATATGTTGCCAGTACTCCAGTTTTTTTTTTCTCCTTAAAACATGCATCAGTCTGTAACTTAATTTATAGAGACATTTCTCACTTAGGCCACTGCTCAAATACTTTAACTGAGCTCCAAAGCACAGTATTTACTTCTCAGTCTATGTTCCTTATACATTCCTAGATAACATGTAACCCCAGGAGCCACAGGGAATGTTATGCTGACTCCAGCTTAGTTTCTTGCCAAGAAAGAGAGCAGGGAAAAAACAGCTGCCCTAGTAAAAATCTATCTACCTTCAGAGAATACAGAAAACCTCAAAGACTTCCATTATTTCCAAGATTAAGGGTTATCTGTTTGAAAAGCAATGATTATATTCTGCAGCGAATTCACCAGTAAGAGCAGAAACATCTGAAGCAGAAAGACGAAGAAGAGGAGAAGAGTTATCAGACATCATCCTGCTGTATTACCAGAGAGGAGCTCCTCATATGGAATAAATTCATATTATTCACACCACTGCACTGCAAAGTACAACCAGCTACAGATTTTTGAAGATATGCAGGAAACAGGGGCTTGCAAAGAACTCCAAAACTGTAAAAATTAATCCCCCAAATCCTCTTGATCACCTCCTATGTGGGAACAAATCACTCTTGAACAGAACAGTGACATGGCTGGGTGTCTGCAGCTGCCAAGAGCTTCCTCCCAGCAGGACAGCTGGGAGGAAAACCTATAGGAATGGGCAGATCTCACCTGGAAATCCCAAAGCAGGGCAGAAACACACCTCATTCCTTAGGGAATCTGGCCTCAGGTGATGACATGTAGATAATTCTATACAGAAAGTGCACATGGACTTGCTCGAATAATGTCTGGCTTCTCTCATTTTGCATAGAAATAAACAGATTAACACAAGACAAAGCCCCTAAAAATAATTCCAGGTGCAGCCCAGCCCAACCTCTGATAGCTGTACAATACACAGGGTTCTCCTCCCATGCTTTTAGCGCTCAGCACACCAAGGAAACCCGATGAACATGTGGTCGGTTGCTTGTGGCACACAGGACTTCTCTACAAACACAGCTCACGGAAGGCAGCATTTGTGCTGAAAAATGAGGGCTAAGGACACATTCTTTGGGCCACAACAATTGGCCACCTCACCTTGGCCACCCTGAGTGCTTTGGGTGGAACAGGAAATCAGGTTCCATTGAGAAGCAAGAAAAAAAGCTAGTGAAAAAAAATAAATCAGGAATAAGCAGGCAGGAGCCAGATTTTGGGGGCGGAAAGCAGAAAGTTATTTATATGATGCAAACACAAAAAGTTGTGAAGCTGGTTTGGACTATGGGTAGGTGAACAGGAAAAGATTTTGGCTCTAAAATTTGCATTTTTAAGTAGTAAACTACAGCTTTCCAAATCCTGGGTGGCTTCCCCACCTTCCTCTTATGCTCCTAATGTTCCAGGGGGAAAAAAACAATCACCCAAACTATCTGAATAAAGTTTAATTTGAAAATGGGGATTTGACTTCTTTTTTTAATGTATTAAAGCAAGAGCTAGTGTTTCTATTTTCTCCTTCCTATTTTGAAACAGATGTAAAGAATCTCCTAATTTATGTGGTTTTGTACTTATGCTATCTAGAAATACAAGTTCTGGGAATTCAGGATATTTACCCCTATTTTTTTGGTACTTTACAGAAACTGCAGCATCAGGATACTAAAATAACATAATTTGTCACTGAAACTGTAATCAAAAATACACTACAGGCCTAAACAGCAGCATTAACTGAATTAGCCTTCAATTTAAGGTTAATGTGATGGATATGTGAATAAATACTAGACAGAACAACTATAAAAAAGTCATTTACAACATTTTATCCTTCTCACCTCTCTCCGTCGTGATGCCCAGCAACTTTGTTTAATCTTCCAAACCACAGCTGCCACCAGGAGCAATGACAGGAAACAACTGGAAAGGAAAGGAAAAACAATAGAAAATAATATTTTATTGCCCTTCTCCATTATATACTGGCAGGTGAAAACTCTAGGAAATGGAAAGCTAAATTAAAAGTTCATATAATAATTAGAGATACATTGATGAAAGATAATCCAGCACAGTTCGGTGCTTATGATACCCAGTGAGGAACGACACAGTTATTTTCAGGGAAAAGTGTTGTTCCAAAGTTCCCTGATTTCTTTAAATGACAGTAAGACTGAAATATTTAATCAAATTCAAAAAGCCACTATTGCCTGTCTCTGGAGATAATTTAAGTGAGAGGATAACCCCCAAAAAGAAAATCCTTGAAAGAAGCAGAGAAAATTGATTATTATTTCTTTTCCAAATTACAAAAATAAGGTACAGTGTCTTTTAAACAGGCTGTTGCAGAACTACAGGCATTTCTTGATTTCCCCAAATCTATATTGGCTTTCTTCAGTCAAAAGAGGGAAAAAAAAGGATGAATGGATTTATCAATTTCTAGGGAAAATGCAATGAAGCAGCTATACCAAAAAACAGTAATAGTAATAATACTAACAACAACAACAATAATAACATTAATAATAGCTGACTGTATTTACAGTTATGATCTTATCACACTGAATACGTAATGAGCAACTTCAAGGCACACAAGCTAAGACTGAAATCTGAACCCCAGTGGAAGCCTCTTTACTCAAGGACGGCACTGATGGGTTACAGAAGGCATCTCCAAACCTCTTCCCACATTACAACATATGCTGAAACACAGTTTAAAGGAAAGTTTGCATTGAAAGGAAGATTAACCAGAATAGATTACTTATTTGCTCAAGTGCAGCATTCACACAAACTGCTGGCCTCTGGATGCTCCAACAGGGATTTCTCTTGTAACAGAGAGTTTGCAAAGGACTGCAAAGATGTTCTCACACTCCACCCTGACAGGAGGGGGCAGCCGGGGGGGTCGGGCTCTGCTCCCAGGGAACAGGGACAGGAGGAGAGGGAACGGCCTCAGGCTGGGCCAGGGCAGGGGCAGGGTGGAAACTGGGAAAATTCCTTCCTGGAAAAGGCTGTCCAGTCCTGGCACAGCTGCCCAGGGCAGGGGTGGAGTCCCCATCCTGGGAGGGATTTCAGAGCCCTGTGGATGTGGCACTTGGGGACATGGGGCAGTGGTGGCCTTGGCAGTGCTGGGGGAGTGCTTGAACTCAATGATCTCGGAGGGCTTTTCCAACCTAAATGATTCTGTGATATTATGACTTGGAAATGCCTATAATTAAAAGCCAGGACAGACAGCAGGAACCATTCCCTGAGAAATGCAAAAGGTGAGGAGAGTGTTCTTGTTGCCATATTGATGCCTAAAGGATTTTTTGCTATTTCTTTTTGTACCTTTTACATAGTTCTGTGTATCCACAAGTATTAGCATGCACACTTGTACTTCATTAAGTCTGATAATTCAGCATAGCTCCAAGGTTTTGTAGAGTTAGGAGACCAAACATCCTACTATCTTGAGGAGCCATGGCTCCTGCAGTAGAATGTGTTCTGTAAACTAGAAATTAGGTCATCCAAGCCCCTTACTGGGCCACTTTGGTAGATATGCTGGTGTACTAGGTCTATAAAATGTATACTGACTGACAGTGGGGTGCGTGCATGCATGGTGGGCACCGCGATGCCTTCCACCTCGGCGAAGTGGTGCACCGGACGGAATTCCTATTAAATACTGAGGTAATTAACCCCCAACCCTTCTACCGTGTCTGTTTTTTTCATTCCCAAGACCAGAAAAAGGCATCAATATCACCATCTACAGACTGCATGTTATGAAAACTCCATGGAGCGGGCACAGAATGCCCAAAGGCAGCCAGTCAGTGATGGAATTAAAGTTCTCAGGCTTAGATATGCACAGAAATATGCTTTACTACCACATAGCATATAATATTAAAAAACTGGCACTTGTTTGACTTACCTGGCACAGGTTCCCCAGAGAAGCTGTGCCTGCCCCTGGATCCCTGGAAGTGTCCAAGGCCAGGTTGGACACTGGGGCTTGGAGCAACCTGGGATAGTGGAAGGTGTCCCTGCCCATGGACCTGGATGGGCTTTAAGGTCCCTTCCAACTCAAACCATTCCATGATTCTATTATTTTAGGTGCAGTTTATGTGCAATATAAGCTGCTGCCATGGGTTATCTCTGTTCACCTACTCAATACACCTTTATTCGGGGAAACAAGATGGAAGTCCAAAGGACAGAGGAAAAATGCCACCAATGACAAAAATGCCATTAATCTCAAGCACCTCTGTTAAATTCCCCATCTCAGAGGAGTTTCTCCAGGAGGAATTTCTCAGGGGTTTAGGGAATGCATGGTGCCACCCACAGCCAGCAGTCAATGAGGTCTCCACCTTTACACAATGACACGCTCCAGTCACACGTATCCATCAGACAGCTCCAGAAATACACACATCAAATGGAAGAGACACATCCAAACATGCTTAGCTGCAGTAAGGATGGCCCCTTTTTAGGAAAAAAGTGATGTCAGCAACTTGAAAACTGTTGGACTGTACCTCTTATTTTGGGTTGATTTCGTAGCATCACAGAATTATTTATGTTGGAAAAGACCTCTAAGATCATTGAGTTCAACCATAAAATCAGCACTGCAAAGGCCACCACTAAACCATGTCCCCAGGTGCCACATTTACAGTGGCACTGTAAATACGTTTCCCTCCATATTATTTACTCCCTTGGAGAAGAAAGCTAGAGTGGAGAACTAAGAAAATCACCTTTATTACTAAATCCCCTTTCCAAAATGCAACACTGCACAAGCCTGTGTGTCCCAGAGTCTTTCATGGGTTTCTCTTTCCTGCCCATTTCTGGTACCACAGGCAAGACTTTGAGAAAACACAGCGAGGAATTAACAATTAAAGACTAATAAAAACTCTCCTAAAACGCTCACAGTACCCTTGTATTTCAGAGGAACAGCACCATACATCTTTGTATTGTCACAAGGAGGCAGCAAATACCCACAAAAGCTATAAAATCACTAAGGAAATATATTTTCCCCCTTGAACTAACATCCCTTGGAAGCACTCGGGGAGAAATAAAAAGCAGAGCCTGCTGCAGTCCATCACCTGCTGGAAGAGCCCCAGGGGCAGAGCAAAGTCAAAATCTACTGTTGTGTTTGCTCAGCCTAAACCATCCTGAAATAAGTTAAAAGACCTGATGTGAGCATCAGTAGCTTTAAAGAAGTTTTTTTTCCTTACTTTCTCTGGGAAAGCAACTTTGTAGATATGGAACCAGCAGAAAGAAACAGCTGTGTGCAGAGTGTTGGGAAATGATTTGGAGTGAGAGCCGGCAGTTGGCAGAGTCCTGGGTAAACGCTGTGCTCTGCCCTGTTTTCTCCTCAACAGCTTCAGACACATCTCTGCCAGCCATGAAAATCCACCTCTTTACAAATGACGAAAATGTTACTACAGGATTTGCTTTGCCCTCTCCTTCTCTTTCTTCTCCAAAAATAACAGCCTGCCAAGAGTCTCCTTCATCCCAGAAATCCACTCTTCACCCAAGTCTTCTCTCCACAGCTTCCCCCATCTCAAATGCCTCCAGGGAGGGCTCAGAGCCCCTTCAAGAGCCTAAAGGGGCTCCAGGAGAGCTGAAGAGGAATGGAGGGGCAGGACACAGGGAATGGCTTCCCACTGCCAGACGGCAGGGAGAGATGGGATATTGGGAGGGAAGTCCTTGCTGTGAGGGTGGTGAGGCCCTGGCACAGGGTGCCCAGAGAAGCTGTGGATGTCCCATTCCAAAAAGCGTTCTAGGCCAGGTTGGATGGGGCTTGGAGCACCCTGGGATAATGAAAGGTATCCCTGGCCATGGCAGGGGGTGAAACAAGATGATCTTTAAGGTCCTTTCCAACACAAAGTATTCTGTGATTCTATCAGCTATTGGATTTCCATTTTCCTATGGCCTGTGACAAGTCTAGTTTGGCACCAGTTAAATTTTTCCGATAGGAAAAAAGGAAACCAGCAAACTTAGGTGTGAAACCTGACTGGAAGGGAAAAGAACCATCAAGAGCCATCTAACACGCCCAGAGAATTTTCATCCCAGGGAAATTTGAACATTTTGGTCAGGTTCTACCAAGCAGAGCTTCCACGGGCTCATACAGTTATAAAAATTTATGCTTACACAGCATAAATATTGCAATGCAGAGAGGAGATACATTTAAATTTTATGGACAATATTGTATTTGGCAAATAGCTTTATTAATTCATTCTTAATTATTCATTAGATTATTTAAGTACAGTAAATGAACAATGTAGTTACAAATAAGCTCTCTTCAGTTGGCCTCAACACATGCATGAAACCTTAGTTGATCAGCCTTCAGTGCTTGTTATACCACAGAGTATTCCCACACTGACACAAAAATCTGAACTTAAACACACTGACTGGTTTTATTCTGGACTTTAATGTCCTTTTCACCACAGAGAGAATATTCTCCCCATTCCTGGTATCCTTAAAGCTTTTCAAACAAGTCCACTTTCATTTTTAAATGTCTGGAAAACTCCATCAGCACTTTACTATGATGCATTCTCAGGAGGGGAGAAGAAAATCCATCTGGTTTATTAGGGCCCAATTATTAAACTCTTGTGAAATGTTTATCCACATCAGAATTGCTTGTAAAAAATGGCAGTTTTAAACACCAAAAGTACAGCAGCCTCACTGCTAATGTGCTTTAACATATACAGGTCACTTAATAATTTCAGAAAGCATTGCCATGATTACTAGAAGCACAGCCCAAATTATTTTGATGAATTGGAAGCTATTTAAGTGTTATTTACAAGTAAATTTTAATATGCTGTAGAGTTACATGACACATTTTAAAGTACTGGATGCACTAAACCTTGAAATAATTGGAACAAGTACATAACATGCAGGTGGTTTGTATGGTTGGGCTTGGCCAAACAGCTGCCTGCAACCCACCAAGACAGATTCCTGACCTCCTCCTTCTGCTGACAATGGCACAAGACTCAACAAGTCACAGCTCACCTTGGTTGTGGCAGAGAAGGGCAACAGAGACAGGGAAGGGTCTGGAGCACAGGGGGCATGGGTTAAACCCAGGTGGAAATTAAGCACCACAAAGCCACTCGACCCCCTTCTGTTGTCCCCCACCCTGGTGGAATGGGGAGGAGAATCAAAAGTAAAATGTGTAGGTTGAGAGAAGGACAGTTTAATCATTGAAAACAAAGTAAAATACAATAACAATGGCTAACAATAATAATAATGATATGAAAAAGAGAAAGAAAAAACCCAATCAACCAACTGATGCACAATATAATTGTCCACCACCTGCTGCCCCATCGATGCCAGCCCCCCTTCCCAGATCAGACCCTTCCAGGTAATTCCCTCAGCTGATACACTGGGCATGATGTTCTATGGTGTGGAATATCCATTTGGTCAGTTGGGGTCACCTGTCCCAGCTATGATCCCTCCCAGTTTGGATAACTTCTCACTGGCAGAGCAAGAGAAAAAAAAACAAAAACAAGAAACTTCTGAGAAACACAACTTAGCAAAACCCAAAGCATCAGTGGATTAGCAACATTATTGTCATTCTGAACCCAAAACATAGCACTAGAACAGCTCCTGAGATGAAATGAACTTTATCCCAGCCAAAACCAGAACAAGTCTGATGGGGAGCAGCTGAGGGAGCTGGGAAAGGGGCTCAGCCTGGAGCAAAGGAGGCTCAGGGGGCCCTTGTGGCTCTGCACAAGTCCCTGACAGGAGGGGGCAGCCGGGGGGGTCGGGCTCTGCTCCCAGGGCACAGGGACAGGAGGAGAGGGAACGGCCTCGGGCTGGGCCAGGGCAGGGGCAGGGTGGAAATTGGGAAAATTCCTTCACTGCCCAGGGCAGGGGTGGAGTCCCCATCCTGGGAGGGATTTCAAAGCCCTGTGGATGTGGCACTTGGGACATGGGGCAGTGGTGGCCTTGGCAGTGCTGGGAGAGTGCTTGAACTCAATGATCTCAGACAGCTTTTCCAACCTAGATCATTTTATGATTCTATTCTATGATTATGGAAGATGAAGAAAAGAGTGCTGAGAACAACATGGAAAGAACGAAATTATGGATGCTGAACTGTTAATTTTCCTCATTTTGTTAGAAATAATGTAGATATTTTCAAGCTCTTCCTTTTCCTTAAAAAATAAAAAAGGGACTCAGACTGTATTTTAGACACATATTTACTAATGCCATTTGTGCTGCAGTAAAACATTATTTAATAAGCAACAAGAGTAAATAAAATATCTGCAGCATAACTCTAGATTTGAATTATTGCAGAAGGCCATTCCCACTTAATGAAAACACTGGGAAAATACTCATAGTCAGGAAAAACAATATAGGGCACATAAAACCATCTGCCTGAGTCTTGTACTGAACAAATAGTGCTCCCACTCAAGTTTTTCTGAGGAACAAGTCCAATTATTTGTATCAAACTGACACCATTTGCATTTCATATTCAGACCCTAATAGAGGCACATGAGGTTTGATGTGCCACCATGAAAACACTAAACTGGCAGCTTTTATTCCATTTGTGAAGTAACACCCATTTCTCTAACAATCACTGTAAGGCTACGTGGGACAGGAGAGTCAGTGCAGGATCATTGAGTCACACACTGGTTTGGGCGGGAAGGGACCTCATATCCAGTTTCAACCACTCTGCCCAGGGGCAGGAACACTTTCCACTAGACTAGACCAGACACTGGACTCCCTTAGAAGGATATTTCAAGGACAGATAATGAAGACAAGACAAACAGCAGGCAAGAAAGGAGATAACTGAGCATGTGAGAACCTAGAAGAGAAGTACAGTAGAAGACACCAGAGGTATATATTAAGTCAGTGTAATAAAGCTCAGGATGAGATCATAGAACAGAATCATGGAATGGTTTGGTTTGGAGGGACCTTACAAGGTCATCTAGTCCAACCCCTCTGCCATGAGTAGAAACTCAGGTTGCTCAGAGCCCTGTCCAGCCGGGACTGGAATGTTTCAAGGGATGGGATATTCACCACCTCTCTGAGAAGCCTAGTCCAGTGTTTCACCACTCTCATCATAAAAAATTTCTTCCCTAATCCAATCTTAATAGACCCCCTTTTAATTTGAAGTCATCACCCTTTGTTCTATCACTAGAGACCCCACTTAAATGTCCATCCCTATCTTCCTCTAAACCCCCTTTTAAGTATGTAGAGGTCCCAATAAAGGTCTCCCAAATGTTCTCTAGGCTGAGTTTGATTATATTTAACTAAACCTCAGAGAAAAATTGATTATACTGTTCACACCCTCACACTCACAAATGCCCAGTGTACAGGGAGCTGCTCTGGCTAACATCTCTGGTCCTCAGGTCTTCACCAAATCTCCTCCCTTCTTTCCAGGAGGGAAACCCGGGAACAAACAAACCTGGTTTAGAGGGCTTATGGGTCTTTGATACCCTGTATGTCCCAAGAGCTTTTTGGGTTCAGCTTTGTTCCCCTCACACTTCTGACCTTTTAGGCCAATCTGTTAGCCAATGCCTCCATGTCCTCGTTTGAGTCTCTCAGTGCTGCTACACCAGCAACAGGAAAGGCAGCAGTGACAACAAGAGCCATGCCTCCAACTCCAGTCCTGCTGCTTCTTGTGGTGCTTCCACATCCTTATTCCATTCAAATCACTACAGAACTGGTCAGTAAAGCAGAGGTGCACAGAAGACAGAGATGTGGGAAGGGAAAGGGGAAGGTGAAGGGGAAGGGGCAGGGGAAGGGGAAAGGGAAGGGAAGAAAAGGGAAAGGGATGAAGGGATGAAGGAATGAAAGGAAGAGAAAGAAAAAGGTGGAAAGAAAAAGGGGGAAGGATTATTGGCCAGTAATATGTACTTACAAGGCCACAAATATTTTTACATCTTCTGTATATAAAGGTACAGTGGTGATAAATATCTGTGATAGGTGTGCTGGCAGACAGATTTTTTTGGAAGATAAGGAAGCACAGACACAAATAAAAAACGTTCACCAGATATTGTCAAAATAGCTCAAACTATGTGCTGAAAGACAACTGCACAATCTGTAAATTAAAGAGCTGTGTTACGAAAAGCAGAGAGGAGGAAAGAGAACCCAGTTTACTTGCAATTTCATTAGCTTTGCAAGGGTTAACAACAGCTGGAATATAATTTCTCCTCTGACTCTGATTATAATGCAATATTAATGACCTCAGAACTTCACTGTTCTACCCAGCCTTTATCCACTGACATTTTCTTAGCGTAAAAGAAAACATTCATGTGGTACAAATTAAGGGTAACGGACAGCCCCCTGCCTGGCTTGGTGCTGAACTCCGAATCCAGAAGGAGCTCCAAGAGTCCAACAGCACCTCTAAATGTGAGGCACAACCCTCTGAGCACAGCAGCCAGCTCCTAAATGAAATGGAAGCCAATCCTGCTCCACACTGCCTGCTGTTGTTTGAATGCATGGCCAGGTTCCTGCCTTTCCGTACCACTGTGCCTCTCACAGGCAGCCCAGCCAGTGCCTGGGATATCACAAACTCAGCAGTGCTGGAGTTTGGCATCTGGCTTGCCCGCTGTAAGGACTGGACAGACCCAATTCATCTCAAATATCAGCAATGAAAGTGAAAATCCCCCATTTCCCTCTCAGGTTCTCCACGCAGCTCAAGCCACAGCTGATGCACAGCAGAAGAGCACAGTTAGGATGGGGTTACAACCAAGTGGGGGAAGTGCTTCTAGAATATGGAAATATGCCACGATAACTCCAGCTCCAAAAGATTTCCCAAATTCATAGAATCACAGAATGGTTTGGGTTGGAAGGGATCTTAAAAATCAACTCCCCTGCCAGGGACAGGGACACCTTCCACTATCCCAGGGTGCTCCAAGCCCCAGTGTCCCACTTGGCCTTGGACACTGCCAGCGATCCAGGGGCAGCCACAGCTGCTCTGGGCAACTCCTGCATTTCCTGCAGAATAGCAAAATGAAGCAACACCCTTGAATCTGCTGAAGATGGCACAAGGCTCAACAAGCCACAGCTCACCTTGGTTGTGGCAGAGAAAAAAAACACAGAAAGTCACTCTAAACATCTGTTTTCCAAGACAACATCTCTTTATGTCTCCAGTACACCTAAGAAATTGATACATATCCCAGTTCTGGAGTTTGGTGTTAGCATTACCAACTGTTTTTAGATTTCCACAAAGCATTTTCCTTGCCTCTATTTCAGGGAGCAAATTCTCAGCCAACTGTTGCTCATTAACAGCACAGGGGCTCTCAGATATTACTTATTTATGGTCTGCCTTGGATCCAAGAGTAATTATGAAACGTGCCCTAGAGCATTAAAAATGCAAACGTTTCAATAGTTTCCCCTACACCCAGTGAGATGAATCACACATTCTAATCCACTGGTTAATTAGGGAGTTACAGTGACTGTAAAATAAAACACTTGGAGAGGAGTTCAGGAATAGTGAAAGAATCAAAGAATTTCTAACACATTATAAATGCTTAATTGGAAAACACCAATAAACTGTCTTCTCCCAAATCCACATGTTCTTACTGCTCTGGTTTGTTAGGATGTTAAATAATATTGCAACATTACTTCAAGGAGATCCATGTGATGAAGGAAAGGAAAATCACTGGTAACTCTTCAACTTGCAACTTTTGGACGTGTATGTTCAGCTGCATGTACTCATTGAGATACATAATGCACTCATCTCCTGCTTTACACTGGGATTGGAATTGTGGAAGGATTTGGGTTGGAAGGATCCTTGAAGACCATCCTGTTCCCTGCCCCTGCCATGGGCAAGAACACCTCCCACTATCCCAGATTGCTCCAAGCCCCGTCCAACCTGCCTTGGACACCTCCAAGGATGGGGCAGTCACAGCTCTGGGATTCTCTTCAAATAATGAATCTGGAGCAATCCCTCACACTGAGGAGTTTAAACCCTCATAGGCAGATGGAGTTGGGTCTGTAAAGTACTAAAGGATGGTTGTAGTGCAGGTTTATCTTATACAATTAGAAAAGAACTAAGAAACCAACTGTTTCCCTCTTCATTTTCCTAATAAGCAATTACCCTGCCACAAAGATTTTCAGGGAAGACGTTGACTGTGATTAATTCAGCAAAACAGATGCTTAAGTCTGAGCCAGGAGTAACCACCTACTCTGTTCCAATGGCAGGGAGGTGGTGGTTCAAACCTACAGTTTCCCAGGGACTGTATTAAAGCAGATTCTACTCTCTAAAAGCTCCATATGAAAATAAAATTGATATAAATCACTTTTCTGAAGGATCTGTCTGGAGTTTCTTGCTTTAATTAAATTTAGTGTGAAATCTAAAGCAAGATATTATTCCCACCACTCATTTTATACCAGGCATAACTTTGCCTACTTTAGAACACGTTGTAAGACCTGGAGTAGTGTTTACTCCATGTATATCCCTCCTGAAGGACTTCTTATTGATCAAGTATTGGCTTATACTCCTGGAGTATTACCAGGCCCTAAAACAGAGGCCAACACACTGCTTTGTGAAGCCTGGAAGAGAGGGCCTGCTGTGCTTTGGGAAGTGTTTCACTGCCTTGGTAGGGCTGTACTTCTTGGAGGACAGAAGAGGAAACAAGTATTGAAATGGCTTCTGTTGGTTTCCACTCCAAGGGAATCATCAGTTCACTTTACACTAGGAAACGAACTTAAAGCAGTGTATGCAAAACAGACGCATTTGGCTTCTATAGTACTGTAACATATGTTTGTATTTAACTTGACATACTTTCAGAGTCCAGTTTAAAATCCAAAGGTGGTACCTAAAGAGTTGGAAATTACACCAGACTTAACTCTTTGCAAAATAACTCCCCTAATTTATGACTAGTGTCTGACAAGGTGTGAAAATCTGCAGTAAGTCACACATTATCTGTATGATGTGGGAAGTCGATGTTTTCTACAAAAAGGAATTTCTCCTTTTCCAAAAGCCTCTCCCAGCCCCATCCTCCCTTCCCCTGCATGCACAGCACAAGATGCATTGGCAAAGATGGGCAGACAATTAATTTTCTTAACATAATTCCTAATCAAATATTTTAAACAGATTGAAGATTTCCATTTTCTAGGCTGTGCTGTAAGCAGGATGTTTAAGTTAAAAAACCAGACCAACAAAAATCCAAACACTGAAGCCCAAAACATAGAGAGGTAACATTTAGCTGTCTTAAATGAAAAGTACCTGAAAAATGTCACAAAGAACTGCACCAGGTCCATAAAGTTGCTGTGCTGTGAGAATGCAATCTGCAAAGAAAAGCAAATGCTTTCTGTTACTTACTGGGAAAAAATCATATTTCAAGTCACTTAAAAAGGATTAAAAATTACAATTAAAAGCATCTTTACTCAGATCAATTCATATTTTTCAACACTGTTTTTGAAAAAGAACGGAAATATTCTGAGGGAAAAGAAAATAAATTATAACTTCATATTGTTTTAAAAACATATATCCCAAAAATGAAGCTGAACAAGTAACTCTCTCTCCCAGCCATGTTCCAAGGAATATTCTTCAGTGCACATTGAAGAAAACACTACTTCAAAAACTTAGAACAGAGGTTTCACAGAGCTGCAAATAATCTTTAATTAAAACTGAAAATCTTTAATTATGGTTTACACAGCAACCCAAAATTCAATATTTATACTTCAAACAATATCCAGACAACAAAATCTCCTTGGAAAAGGAACTTACACCAAGAGCTGCAAAGAGGCACGAAACACAGAAGATGATAGATACTGTGAAAACAGCTGTGGCATTCATTTTAGCTCACTTCCCTGCAAACCAGTGGCAGAGAGAAGGGAAAAACAACGGAATATTTGGGACAAAAACCAGAGGGAAGAGGCGAACAGGAAACTGGGAGGTGGTTAGAGGCAAAAGGGAAGATTAGGAAGCCTGGGTAAAAATAACAACGTGGAGGGGAGGCAAGCCAAGAGAAAAGCAACTTGTGCAATACTAGGAATCAGAAGTTCTTTCCAGGTACCTCCTATTTCCTTTGCCTATCAATCTCTCAGCACCACAACAGGATATTAACTCTTTCATGAAGTAACAGAGTTTATTTCAGATTACAGTGAAATCTGCACTGACAAAAGCTTTTCATGGATAGTAAATCCATTTCTGGTGTCATTTGTTGTTTCTCTCCCTTAGTAAACAGTACTTCTGGTAACATTAGCATAAACATAAATCCCTCCTCCCAGCAATAGCCACATCGCAAAATTCATGAATATGTGTAAAGAGAGTCATTGCTTGGGTTTCTGTTGCTCTGGAACACTTTCAATGATCATATTTGCTTTAAATATCCATTGTAACTTGGTACAGAAGCTGCCCCAAATAGTTGTCTTATAAATATATTGAAATATTTTGAAGTTGGAAGTTCCTTTGCAGTGCACAACCACTGTGTAGCTGGACAGTGAACTCCAAACCTGCACACCAGATGCTGCAACCTCAATAGTCCTGCCTACAAAAGAACACAGAGTTTCTTGTTGATTTTTGCTTCTGAAGTGCTTCCAATAGTTTTCTGATTATAAAAAGACAGCGAGCAAGATTTCATTTTTTGTGTAAAAAATCAGTGCCTGGTAACTAAGGTGGTATAATATTGGCACAAATGCATATTCTGGAATAAATGTAATATTCCGGAATGTCTTTAAGGCAAAGATAATCCTTACTAAAATATCACATCCCAAAATACAAACATGTAACACGGCCAGTATAAAAATAATAATTCTACTTATTATTTCTGAGAATAACCATGATGCTGAGTGACTATAAGAGATGCATTTCAAAATAAAGCCCTTGTTACGTATCACCAATCCTTTAGTAGAAAATTAAAAGCACAAAGGAAACATCAAGGTGCTAGTCCTCTGTGGATGACCATCAGGACCAGTTTCTGTGATGGAAACCAAAACTTGTTCCCATTAGAAGAAACAAGAATCTGTTAACTTTAAAATAAGAGAGATTCTATGAAAGATTAATGAGACTGTTACCAGATAAGGGCTGCTCATTTTTTGACAACAACTGCAGGAAACAAACAAAACAAAAACAAACAAAAAATAATGTAGGTTTATTTCACACAGAAGCCTTACAAATGCTTTACAAGTGGTGATTCTTTTCTCTCCTGTAAAGTCCAATTGAGGCCCTGTACCTCATACATGGATTAAAAAAACCCAGGTTGTTTCTACAATTTATTCCTCACAAGCTGAAAATACTTTGTGCCATCAAACCTGACCAATCTGTGTCACAGGCAATTTGGTCTCATAATTGTTAATGGTTTGCTTACTTAGAGCTTAATTTCCCCTAATATAATCTGTTCCCAGGACTTAATTAATTCAGTTACATGAAAGTTTGGTTGGAAATAGCTGTTGAAAGTAGGCTGTTCATTCTGGATCCACAAAAAATATGGCACCAATTTCTTAGCAGTCCGGATTTTTAATTAAGTTTAACTGACGGTAGAAGATTCATTTATCCATTCTCAAAAAACTCATTTTGTACCAAAGGATGAAGCAGTTTAACTGCAGGAAAGCTCCGTGTGGCTCGTACTGGGGACCTGGAAAGCCTCCTCCAGGTACGGGGCACAACCTTAGCTCAGCTGCAAAATCAAATCACCCCTTTCATATCAAAGAATCACAGAATTGTTGAACTTTAGGCTCTGAGCTTGTCCAGTCCAACCATCCACCAGCACTGCCAAGGCCACCACTGACCATGTCCCCAATTGCCACATCCACACGGCTTTGAAATCCCTCCAGGGGGAGGATTGGACTGGGGACTCCACCCCTGCCCTGGGCAGCCAGGGCTGGACAGCCCTTTCCAGGAAGAAATTTTCCCAATTTCCAACTTAAACCTCTGCCTGGGCACACCTGGAGTCACCTTCAGCCATGGTCAAGCAGCACCCCCAGATCCTTTTCCATGGAGCAACTGCATGACTCTTCCCAAGCCACACACGTCATCCAAGGATGTTTTACACCCTGTTCTCAGGAAGAACACGGTACCCTTAGGTAGCTAAGATCCGATACTTAATTATGTTAATTCCAATGAATATTATAAAGCTTGTGTAGGTACCTTGGAGAGCACAGCCGCCTATCCCGCATTTTCTATTGCCACATCACCTGAAGTATCAAAAAAATCCACCTGCTTGCCAGAAAACCAGAAATAGCTGGCTGTATAGACTGACAAAAATTTATAATTAAGAACTTTACATTTTGTATCATTTGATTAGCATAAAATAGGAAGCCAAGAATAAAATTTGGCTTCCCCTAACTAGCCAACATCTAAAAATTGCACTGGTTTTGAAATCAGTACACACAAATTTCAAAGGAGTTAATGGCAAATGACTTGGCCACAAAATAATATAAGCAAAAGAAAAGTATATTTGAACCTAACTGGCATTTCAGTAACAGCTAGTATTTCAAACTCAAAATACTGCTGGAGCTGAACTACAGCCTGTGAATGAGAAATTTTGAAAAACAAATTAGGACAATTATATACCAGGACTTGGTTTGCATAAGCACCAGAATTTGTTCTTCAAGAAAAAAGAAAATAGAGAATAATTTTGAGGGAACAATTTTGTACTAAAGTAGGTGAATGAAGACCTAAGTTCACCTTAAACCTGTATATGCAACGATACCCAAAATTACTTAAAACTCTATTCCTGCCATCTACAAGTGCTCTGAACTCTTTAAAAACAACTTGAGTTTCACATATCACTAAGAAAAATCAGTCCCCAACAAAATAAGAAATTACGTATAAATTTTTTGTTAAATCCAGCCAGTACTAATTTAGAGTAACTCCTCTCATTTAACTGTAATAAAAAGATGTACAGGTAATTCATCACAGCATAATTCTTTCCACTTGTGCTGGAAGTTACTGAGATTTTAGAGGAAGCCAAACTATTCACCACAATGGGATTAGGACAAGTCCTCCTCCAAACTCAAATAATTTCCAATATTATACATAATATTATCACCCCCTAATCTAAAATTAACTAAAGAACTGATAATGAAAGAGTTGGGGTTGTTGCAGAAGGCTCTGGGGAGACCTTCCAGGGCCTAAAGGGGCTCCAGGAGTGCTGGAGAGGGACTGAGGACAAGGGAAGGAGGGACAGGACACAGGGAATGGCTTCCCACTGCCAGAGGGCAGGGATGGATTGGATATTGGGAAGGAATTGTTCCCTGGGAGGGTGGAGAGGCCCTGGCACAGGGTGCCCAGAGAAGCTGTGGCTGCCCCTGGATCCCTGGCAGTGTCCAAGGCCAGGCTGGACATCGGGGCTTGGAGCAGCCTGGGACAGTGGAAGGTGTCCCTGCCCATGGATGGCTTTCAAGTAATTTCCCACCCAAACTATTCTGAGATTCTGTGAATGTACCAAAGAATATTTCAAGTTTGGCAATTTCATACCATAATTTGGTATCTTTTTGGGTCTCTAAACACTTGAGAAAATATGAACAACAGAAAATAGTGTTTCCACAACTTTTTTACCTTGGTAACAACTCAGGATTACTGACGCATTATATTTCTATCTTTCTTCACAAAATATATAAAGTGACTAAATTCCCACCAGTGATGCCTTCCTTTTCATCCCTATTTCATATTAGGGATGAGAAAAAGAGAAATTAAAAATGATATTTTGTACAGGACATGCTCCTAGAATAGAACTGTGTAAGAAAGAAAAAAAAAAGTCTAATTAACATCTGAAACCAGAGGGGTCCAACAGAAAAGGCACAATATGAAGCTGGCTCCCAGAGCTTGGGGCTTGCTGTGAATTCAGAAGGCATCAAAAGGTCCTACTGCTACATGCATTAACCTCACCTGGCAGGTGGGAGAATGCTACAGCACTCGTGTTTTCAAAGTCTGCAGGACCACACAGAAATTCAGAGATTTCTGGGCTGTTTTTTGCTTTTTATTTCAATCTAGCTCCAGCACCAAAATTAACGAACAAAAAGCAGCAGGGAAAAGTGGAAAGCTGGGAGTTCCACAGGCTTGCAGCAAGAGAAAGCCATGAGCCAAGTAAGCTGCCAGGTGACATTTCTGCACATCTTCCTCTATCTGTTCCCCAAAACTCCACTTTTTGTCTACTTTTCCCATGGTTAGAGGCAAGGATTCAATCTGACCTTGGAGAACACAGACAGTGCTTACAGGACTCCACAGCCTGAATGCTGAGTGCCTGTGCCTTTGTCAAAGGACCTGCTGTAAAACAAAGGGGGTTTAAGTATTCTTGAGTCATGCCAAAGTCATCAAAACACTCATTTTGCCCTCTGGAATAATGCTGGGGGGAAAACTTCTCTTCTGCTCGAGAGTATCATCATTGCCTGTTTCAGTTCTCCTCTAAACACAAACACAATGTGCTCTGATGAAACACATGGCCAAAATCTATATTGATCTTGGTGCTCTCCACTCCAGAGGAGCAGTGAGCCAACTCCAAGAGCCCTGGCGGTGAGGTTTTAGGAAAGAATGAGCCAACACAGCAATCCAGCTCCAGCACCTGAGCATGGTCTCAGTTCTGCCACATGCTGCTGCTTCCTGTGCTCTGTGAATATCTTTAATGAGCCATGGAAGTCGTTAAGGCAGTGGAGAGCTAATCACAGGAATGAAGGCCAAAAAGCCCTTCAAAAAACACACCCTTCAGAAGCTGGGAGTCTGGGACTGACCATGCTCCCTGAGGGATGAGCAAACACAGCAGCAACCTCAGATGAGCCTTTTTCAGGCACACGGCCCTTAAATCATCTCAACAGTGTCAGTTCCAAGGAACACTTTCTAGAAGGAAGCATTTGTTCACCTCTGCAGATGATTTATGGGTTTCTGACACAGATTAAGACATCCAAATCCAGGATCCCAGGTGTATTCCTATTAGCCCTTTACACTCAATGGAAACCTCATCTGTGATTCAGCTGATCAATGCAGGTGCCTAAAAAATTATTATCTGACCAGTTCCATAAGAGAATCGTAAACACTGAAGCACACAAAGACATCTATTTGTAGACCCCTATATTTAGATAGTTTCAATTTCCATAGTGCATCCTTGCCCTTGGTTTCAGGGATGCACTGGAAGCTCTATCTGGAAGAGGGGTAAAAGCTATTGCAGCTGCCCTGGGACATCTCACCTGGCCTCCAGCTGCTGCTCCAGAATCACAGAATGGGTTGGGTTGGAAGGTACCTTAAAGACCCTCTCATTACAATCCCCCGCCATGGACAGGGACACCTTCCACTAGACCAGGTTGCTCCAAGCCTCATCCAAGAGCTTTTGGGTGAATCCATACCCCAATCACACCATGGAAGCAGAAGAACATTCTCTTTCAGAGGCACCACAGATCTCTATTTTAAATGAACAACAAAACTGCACCCAAATTCGGAGGTTAGAAAGAAAATTTAACCTGATCCACAGGTTAACTCTAGACAGAAAGTTAAACCTTAGGTTTTGGAGAAGAAAGGGTCTTGACAGGAGTTATTTGTGACTTGAAAAACTCTAAAACACAAGCTGAAGTGGAGCATGGTTTGGAGGTGGGAGAACCCAGAGAGCCTATAATACACCTGAGGCTGCAGGTGTGGACATCAGAAGCAGCACTGGAAGGGGCTCTGAGCTCTCCCTGGAGCCTTCTCCTCTCCAGGTGAACACCCCCAGCTCCCATTCTGTCTCCAGAGCGGAGGGGCTCCAGCACCTGGAGCACCTCCATGGCCTCCTCTGGACCAATTCCTCATTTACTGAAGAGTTCACCCATCAAATCCATCTTTTCCAAATCAGAGAGAACTTGGTGCAGCTGAAGAGTTCCCATGCTCACATTTGCATTCTACAACAAGCAAAAATAAAATCTGCACTCAGATTTGATTTTCGTACCTACTACTCCGAGTCATTCCGCTCCTGCATGAAGGATGAAAGAGATTAATGAGTTACTCCTCACCTGCTGCAATATTAACTGAGCCATTGAGCTTTATGGCACAAATACTTGCTACTGTGCAAATATAAAACACGGTTCACTTCTGAACTTATTCTGAGATGAAAATTGATTTATATTCCAGTACTGTACTGCCTTCCTGCAGTAGTCACAAATTGTCACTTCTCAGCTAATTAGCTGCAGTCAGCAGTTGGCTCAGAAATGCCAATTATATGTGTTTTGTCTTCCCATGTGAACTCTCTGATGTTGTGCAGAGCGAACACAGGCACAACTGTCTCTAAATTAAAAATAGTGCTTAAGATGTGGTCCCAAATTTCACTGTATCCCAGAAATTATCACACAAATCTGACAAATGAGAAGTATTTGTTCAATAAACAGCCAGGGGTTGAATTGTGATGCTCTTCTAAATTTAAAGTGCACTAGGAAATAAAATTCTGGAAAGTCCCGTAATTGAAACAGCAAACTCAGCTCAGACCCGGCACAGCTCCACGTGACAGTAACGCGCCCCAAGAAAGCCAAGGCAGGGCCAGAAAAAACTCGGTTCTTCTGAATCCTGAGTGAATTCTCCTGAATTCTTCTGATTTCTCTGAACTTCTCAATTCTTCTTTCAGGCCGTTTACAAGAAGAAAGACCTGGAGGGGCTGGAGCGTGTCCAGGGCAGGGAACGGAGCTGGGAAGGGGCTGGAGAATTCCTGAGGGAGCTGGGAAAGGGGCTCAGCCTGGAGCAAAGGAGGCTCAGGGGGCCCTTGTGGCTCTGCACAAGTCCCTGACAGGAGGGGGCAGCCGGGGGGGTCGGGCTCTGCTCCCAGGGCACAGGGACAGGAGGAGAGGGAACGGCCTCAGGCTGGGCCAGGGCAGGGGCAGGGTGGACATTAAGAAAAATATGGAAAGGGCTGTCCAGCCCTGGCACAGCTGCCCAGGGCAGTGCTGGAATACCCCTCCCTGGAGGGATTTAACAGCCATGTAGATGTGGCACCTGGGGACATGGGGCAGTGGTGGCCTTTGCAGTGCTGGGGGAACAGTTGGATTCAATGGTCTTGGAGGGTTTTCCGACATAAATGGTCCCGTGATCCTGTGATTGCAACAATTGTTCTGGAGACAAGGAAGCTCTGAGGTATTTGGAAAAAGTGGCTAAAAATAAAGATCCTAAACCTTGAGGCAGAATGCAAGTCGCCAGCAGGAAAACTCCAGTCGTCAGAGTTCCAGGTCCCTTGTTTGTCAACTTTGCTGTGAGCAACATTTGCCACTACAGTTTAAAAAAAAAGTCAAAATCTTAATAATACAAAGTCAGGAAAGTAAGTGAGAGAAAAAGAAGGTTTCAGGGCATTCCAGGAATGGGTTTTTTTTCCCAAAAGCAGCCCCACAGAGTCAGCTGAGAGCTGTTAGTGGAGTGCTGGTGTCTCTGGCTCTGTGTTTGTGAGCTAAACCAGGCACAGGCATTTGGGTTTGTCACCCTCTCTTAGTTCTGGATAGACTTTCCCCGTGGTTTAGCCAGGCTGAATCCATGGTCGCATTTCAGTGTGTGGCTTCTTCTATTTTATTGCCAATACGCTTTTGTCTTCTTCATTAACTCTGCTCACTATTCTCTGATTCTTTAAAGAAGGTTTTGTATAAAGAAAAGTATCTCACTTTTTGGCTCCCCAGTAATGGCTCACAGCACTCATTTTCTGAAATATATTTGAATTTGGAGCCTATATTTACATTCTGTGGTGGGTTATGGTGTTTTCAAGAGTTGTTCAACACAGAAATACAGCAACTTCAAGCAACCAGCACTGGCCTCACCCAGGAGAAATTAATGTCTAATTCGGCCTTTGCTTCCATAAAAATGAATTCTGCAGTTTTTAATATATTATATTTTCCAGCCCAGCATTTGAAAAGAGAAAAAAAAGTCAGGTTCCTTAAAATTAAGGCAATCAATACACGTTACTGCCAGATCTGAAAAAAACACAACCTAAGAAATGCTCCTGGTATTATTAAATCTGAATCGCAGGCTGTGTCTCTCTATTCTCCTGTAACTTTTCTTATTCATGCAGCTAAAGTTTGCAGCAGCCATACGGAAAGACTTCCAGTGCTGTATGAAGATGTTACAATAAACCTTGCAAAAGTTATGTGGGTCACTACAGTTCATCCCAAGGAATCTCAAGCTGTAGATGTAAAACCCCAACATTTTAATGGTTGCCCCTTCCAGTGCCTAAAGGGGTCCAGGAGAGCTGGAGAGTCAAGGGCCTGGATTGCCAGGACCCAGGGAATAGCTTCCCACTGCCAGAGGGCAGGGATAGAGAGGATTTGGGCAGGAATTGCTCCCTGGGAGGGTGGGGAGGCCCTGGCACAGGGTGCCCAGAGCAGCTGTGGCTGCCCCTGGATCCCTGGCAGTGTCCAAGGCCAGGCTGGACACTGGGGCTTGGAGCAGCCTGGAACAGTGGGATGTGTCCCTGCCCGTGGCAGGGACTGGAATGAGGTGCTCCTTCATCCCCCTTCCAACCCAAACCATTCCATGAATCTCTGAAAAAAATTCCTCCTGACACAGCACCTGGGAGAAGTTTGGCATGAACAATTTTCAGAGTTGCTGAAGCTACAATCTCCTGTAAAAAGGACTGAAGTGGCACCACATCCTGCCAAGGGTTAACTGCCTTTGAGAAAAATCCTCCTTTTAAAGGATTTAAGAAGGTGTTAACAAAAGTATTACTTCATCGAAAAGGGAACAACTTCTAAAAAGAGAAAAATGTCAGTGGCTGATGCCAAAAACAAGACAGCAGAAACAGATAAAACACAATCAGCTGTTTCATGTTTTAAAGGACCATTTAACTGTTCTGTTTTAAATCTTTCCATTCCACAGTAGAAGATGTCAGTTTCCCTGTTCTGAAAAATCAGCATGTAATTGCATGTCTCCAAAAGTAATTACATTCAACAGCAAATTTCATCAGATTAACAAATTGATTTGTGTTTCATTGTTGGGTTTCAAGAAAACCTCTCACATGGCGAGAGAGATGCAGGGAGAGAGGCTCAAAAGCACCTGCAGCTACAGCTAAAGAAAGACAAGGGACATCATTAGCAAACAACTTTGGCATTACAATGCTTCCAGAAGCAACAGAAAAAAAGAACATTTTTGCACTAAAGGGTCCCAGAGAGTTGAGCATGATTTTATCTCTGCACCTACATCTCTTTCTCATTAAATATGCATGAGGCACATGAGGACCTGGCAGGAAAGCTGCCCAGATCAGCAACCTCACTGCGATCTCAAACCTACATAATTATTTTATCAAAGCAATCACTACCTATCTGAATGTGTTTTATTCTCTTTGGCCAACAACAAAGACACTTCTTAACCCTCACTGAGAGCTCTCATTTGATGAGCCTGTGGCTTTTGATTTGAGAATGACACTAATTTAGAGAAAGACTGGAACCCTCCATGGGCTGTGTCCAGTCCTCAGGGGTTATTCATGCCCTGTATCAAATACCTAATGGTTCCACAGAGGAATCAGGGAATTAAAGACAGCTCAGGCTCTGCCTTTTAACTGTTGATGGTTTCTTCACTCGATCTTTTTCCATGTATTATCAAAGGCTTTTACTCAGGCTGTCAACCTCAAAGAGGGAAATGCAGAGAGCATCCCTGCTGGCAATATTCATGCCACCTGAAAGAGGCTGAGAGACTAAAATAAAAGGAATGTGTGAGATCTGCTCTCATTTCTCATTCCTCCAGCCCTCGTTTGAGCCCTTCCTCACCTGGCAGGAGCTAAGGGTACCCCAAAGCTTTCCTTGGCTGTAGCGAAGTGCCATCCACCATTTAGCTCTGGAAGAAAACAAATATTCCTGAACTACATTAAACGTGAATGGCAAGTAAAATTAAAGCTTAATTGAAAGTGGTATTAAGATTCTTGCTAATGCAGACCACCTGTTTGAGGGGTAATGTTGCCAATAAAACTAGCAGGATGATGGGGAAGAGCATTAGCAGAATTTCAAATCAAAACTGATTTAAAGAAGGAGCTTTACTTTGAAAAATGAGAATTTCAGAAGGTTTCAGTATTACCATACTGCAGGACACAACAGCAATGAAACATTGAAATAAACAATGATAAAGATCAGAGCAAGAGCTTTGAGGACTGTGGAGTACTCTTAGGAATGTAATTCCTGGCAGTTTGTAAAATATTGGCTAATATTTCCAACTTAAACAGTCACGTTCAGCATAAGAAAAAACAAGACCCACTCCTCAGCAGAATCTCAGCTTAGTGTAGAATTCATCTCGACTCCAAAACGCAGCTGACACCAGATGGCTCCACCTGAACTTTGCTTACAAAGACAGGAAATACCTCCTGGCTAAGGAAAAGACATTTCCAACATTACAGCCAGCTCTGCTAAGCCGAAGAGATGTGAAGGGAATTTGGTATCCTACATCCCTGCAGACATTTCCAGCATATCACTGGAAACCAGTGGGAACTGTTTCCTAGGTCAAAGGAGGCAATTAGTGACTAACACAGCCCTGTGGCAAACCCTTGGGTTGCAGAGAGTGGCAGAGAAGTCTTTTGAAGCCTGTGAAAAAACAGAGCTTTGGCTATTCCCTTAAAACAACTCAGGATAGAAGAAAAGGTCCAAAAAAATTTAGTAGTCACAGGTCTAATATACAAGGCACTTGAATCCAAGAAAGTGCCAGTTCTGGAAGGTTTAATGGGAGCACAATCGTACTCCCACATCTATCAGAAATCTCACACTGCAGCAGTGCAGCTCTTCACTGGAGCACTAAAAGGAGCAGTTTCCTTCCAAAGTTGGATGCAGTCATCCTGGCAATGGCAATTTAAGAAAAGCAACAGAAGGCAGGGAGGGGGGCCCAAAGGAAGGGGGTTCATTAAAGAGCACAGCAGCTCATGGCTGACATCTCATTCCCAGGGATGGCACCTGCAACGGGTCTGTACGGAGCAGCTGGAGCTCTGACACCTGGATTTCCCCTCTGGAGCCAGGCTGGGAGAGCTGGGAATGTTCCCCTGGACAAGGGAAGGCTCCAGGGAGAGCCCCGAGCCCCTGGCAGGGCCTGAAGGGGCTCCAGGAGAGCTGGAGAGGGACTGGGGCCAAGGGCTGGAGGGACAGGACACAGGGAATGGCTTCCCAGTGCCAGAGGGCAGGGATAGAGGGGATTTGGGAAGAAATGTGAGACCCTGGCACAGGTGCCCAGAGCAGCTGTGGCTGCCCCTGGATCCCTGGCAGTGTCCAAGGCCAGGCTGGACATGCTTTGGAGCACCCTGGGGTAGTGGAAGGTGTCCCTGCCCATGGCAGGGGTGTGAATGAGATGGGCTTTAATGTCCCTTCCAATCCAAACCAGTCTGTGATTCTAGGATTCAAACACAGTCACCTGGATCATTACCAAAAGAAAGCACCACAGACCAAATTCTGGTTTAATTACAGCACATTTGAGCCTGTCCTCAACTTCCAGGTCTCCCACTAGTTACAGTTCCTGCACTTGATCTCCTGACACCTCCTCTGCCAGCTGCCATCCATTGACGGGACATGAACTGTTCCCACCTTTCAGTTCACCACCATTCACCCTGTCAGCCAAGGAACCAGAGAGCAACACAACATTTTGAGTGGGTTCACCAATATCTTCCTATCAGCGTAAAGAGCATGTTTGGAAATAGAATAATTATTACAACACATGATGTGACTGAGTTAAGTAATCCACAGATGGTCTTTAAGGTCCCTCCAATCCTGTTCATTCCATGATCTATCTGTGTAGAAAGGAATAAAGATCTAAAGGAGATTATATAGATAGACCATCCTGAAACAAATCAAGTAGAGGAAACCAGAAGAAAGTTTGAGAAACTAAAATTGAGGTCAGCAGAGGCAATTTTAGCTATTGTTCCATTACAGCCTTTACGAAATCTGAGTGGAAGGGAACAATTTAAGTGAGTTGAACGTTTCCCACTGGTTCTCAAATACTCTTTGAACAGTGGGAGCTATGCAATGCTGCTGCAGCCTCCACCACGCTGCACATGCAGCAATGCTATGTAGTCACAGTGGCACTTTTTGAAGACCAACACGATGATGAATCACCAAGAAAATCATATATAGTGAACATCTAATGAGATTTTGCAAATGGTACATTTTGTATGCAAGGGCTGCAAAATTCCTTTGCCTCTTTTTGTTTCTTGAAGCATTTGGTTCATAATTAACATTTAAGCATGTTCAAATCAAAATCCTTCAAGCAACATTAACGAAAGAGAGGAGGCAATTGCCAGTTAATGATACAATTACAAACTGGTTTTGCCTTAATCAGTTCCTAAACGTCTCACATATTCTCAGAACGTAGAGATCAATGCAAGATGCTCTAATCTGAGAGGAAAAAAATCAACTATCAAACAGGACAGAATGTTAGTGAATATAAACAATGGTTTGGGTATGAAACAAGAATACTCTGGGTGTGAAATACGACTAAGCCACCAATTTCTAAGTAATGATTGGCAGCAAACACCATCAGCAGTAAATTGTAACAAAACAGAAAGCTTACAGCTGGGGAGAATTTGCTGTATTAGATTGAAGTTTCACCCCCCTATACACTCTGGAGAGGGGTTCACTCACTGGAGTCAGTTCCAGCAAATACATACTAGTTTAAACAGTGCTAAAACCTGCTGACATTTACACACGGATCAAAGAGAGTTTCAAATTCTCACCATTAACTACCTGTCAGTGCCAGAACTGCAGTTCCACCTCAGAGTGAGCTGACTTTGCATGGATTGAAACCCACAAAGAGAACTCTTCTGAAAGTTTCTGTACTGAATTTCTTTGATTCTTACTGTGCTATTGTACAGCTGACTATTTATAGTCAATATCTCTCTTCTACTCTGAGCTAAATTTGGAAAGAGTAACAAAGCAAACTCACAATGAAGATTAAGCAAACAGGCAAAACAGTGGGGAAAAGATTACTATTACCTTTACAGAAGTGAAAAAAATCCTCAACCCTTCAATGCACACTGATGTCCTTTCCTAAAGCCCTTTCCCCCACTTTGGGGGAAGACAGGGAATATTTACAGCAAAGCTGGAGCGAGGAAGGTGAACAGCTGGGGTTTGCTAAATGCTTCAAAATTCTGTGTGTCCAACGTTTGCAGCAAAGATGAGCTCACAAAGCAGAGAGAAGGAAAATATCCAGACACCGTTGACAAGACCTTACCTGGATTTTCAGGAAAGCTTGGCAAGGTAAGGCTTTAAGTGAACTCCTTATGAACAGTTCATGCTTGGAACTGCTCAGAAAGCAGGACTTATGAGGAGGATTGCTGTATTTTGAAGGCTTTCTGCATTTTGTTGCTTTAGTTCTTTTACTGAATAATCATTTTAAGGCATTAACCAGGCAGGGAAAGACATCCTAAACCAATATACTTTAAAAAAGAAATGAACTGAAGTGGTTTGGAAAAGAGGTGGAACAAGACAGCGAAAGAAGAGCCAGAATTGAGTTCTGGCAGGGACACAGCCATCTCTTGCACAAAGGAGCATTTACACTTTCCAAGTGCAGAATCTAACAGGCAAGGAGAGTGACTAAGAGACAGATTTCAATCAAGGACTTCAAGATAAAGTTTCTAATACTTTTAAAAAAAAAACCAAAAGTGGATTGTAGAACTGCTTTGCAGTAAAAACTACTTATCTGAAGTTTCTGTTGCACAATTTTGTATAGACATAAACACTCATGTTTAAATACATCAGTTGAACTGAAATTGAAAATAAACCAGGACAAGTGAGTATATGCACAATGACAGTTTACTACGATATTCAAACAAAGAATAAACCCCCAAAAATATGCTTTGGACATGCTGCACTGCCCAGGAACAGCCCAAACACACGCGTGAGCTGCCAGGTGATGCACATGCATGAGGACAGAATAATTTCCAGCAGCTTGGCAGGAGCAGAATTTTCCTGACTTCGACACACTCTTAATAAATCGCTCTAATTTCCAAAGGGAAATTGAAACGTGTTCTGTAGTTGTGTGACAGTTTAATAGCCGAGCTGCAATGAGGCATACTGCAGGAGACAAGCTGGGAGATAAGAGAACAGTTTGCATCCTGCCCATACTGCAACATGGAGTTTTAATTAACGAGCCAGTTTGCCCTGAAGGACTGATCTCAACAGCACAGGAACCTTTCTGCAGTGAAATCAGGGATGAACCCCTTGGAAAAATAAATGAGAGGGGGAAAGATCTGAATAAAAACTATTCCTGAGAAGAATAGAGCATGGGATGAGTCAAGGACTGACGGCCAGGAAGTCTTAAAATCACGGAATCATGGAATGAGGTGGGTTGGAAGGGATTGTAAAGCTCATCTCAATCCACCCCCCTGCCAGGGGCAGGGACACCTTCCACTATCCCAGGGTGCTCCAAGCCCTGTCCAGTCTGGCCTTGGACACTGCCAGGAACGGAGCAGCCACAGCTTCTCTGGGCATTTGTCCAAAAAAATCTTTGTCCCAAAAACCTGTACCATGATTTATCTTCTATTTTATCATATTGAACACAAACTACAGAGAGCCAAGACTTCACAAAAATGAAAGAAAATGGGGTATGGAAAGGACAGGTAGGAACACAGATTGCAAGTGGGGGAAGCTCACTCCATCACGGAAGATTGCACAGGAGCTGAAAGCACTCGATGAGTCCTGGTTTTTAGCTATGCACTGAAGAGGAAACTAACAGAAATTCTATGAACCACGGATTCCTGGTCACTGTCGGACTTCTTCACAAAAGGTGTCTCAATGAGTAAGTGCTGATGCTATTTTAGACTTTGTTTTGGCAAGTAATAAAGGCATTAAGAAGAGCTGGTGATAAAACATTAACTTGGATTGAATTCATACAAGCATATTCACATTAAATTAAGGATAAAGAGAGGTTAAGTGTTGTAAGAGAATCAAAGTTCACTCTTTAACTGTGAGAAATTAAATCAAACAGTAAAATCAAGTAGACTAAGGAGATCAGGAATGGGAAAGCTGCCATCTAAATATTTCTCTCAGGTCAGAGATGTTAAACTATTTGAAAGTTGCATCCTCAAAGCTAACCTCAAAGGGGACATGAGGATCAATTAAAGACTTTGTATTAAGGAGAGGAAAGGATTCATTAGCAATATCTTTAAAGCCAGCAAGAAGTAGAAAGAGAAAATGAGAACTGCCAGAAGGCAAACTGTGCCAGAGCTCAGCAAATGAAAACAAAGCAGCAAGAGATGTGTTGGCCATTCAAGTAAAGGAAACCAGGAGGTGAAGGGAAGAGGGGATGCTCTAAGGAGAGGTAAGAGAAAAAACAATCAGCTGCATCCCTAAAATTAAATTAAGAGTTTTCTTTAGGGATAAGGACACTGAACATGGGTGCAAGGTAAAGTGTTTAACTGGAATGGAGTTATAAGAGATACACACCAAAGGTGGGGACAGAACTCGAGTCTTTTGATGCATTCAGAGCCAGGGAAAGCAGACAACATGCATCCCAATCCCAAAGAAATGGTTCATGAAATAATATCCTCTGGAATAAGGCTCTTAAAGCAGTTTACTAGCTGAGCATGGCTGAGCATGGAACATTTAAAATTTGTATTTAGAGAAGGAGGGAGGATCTGAATATTCCCCCTTCCAAGACCTCTAGAGAACACAAAGTTTCAAGACAAGTTTGAATAAAAGAACTTATTTAGCAAATGAAAACCTGAAATGAACAAGCAGTGGAGCTGACAACAGCAACCTGTGCCATGCCAGTTCATTATTTTCTATTTGGAAAAAAATTGACCTAGACAACTGAACAGAGCTATTCCAAGTTTCATTATGGATATCAATAGAATGGGAATTCCTGGATGAGATAAAGATGGTGAAGAATATTTCAAGAGTAAGAGTTGTTAAAGAGGGCAGAAGTTAGTTCAAGGATGGCATTTGGACAGACTGACTGATATATTCATGTCCTCAGCAAGTCCAGAGGAGACCCCGCAGCTGCTCCAGGGCTGGAGCCCCTCTGCTCTGGAGCCAGGCTGGGAGAGCTGGGAATGTTCCCCTGGAGAAGGGAAGGCTCCAGGGAGAGCTCCGAGCCCCTGGCAGGGCCTGAAGGGGCTCCAGGAGAGCTGGAGAGGGACTGGGGCCAAGGGCTGGAGGGACAGGACCCAGGGAATGGCTTCCCAGTGCCAGAAGGCAGGATTAGATGGGATATTGGGAAGGAATTGTTCCCTGGGAGGGTGGGCAGGCCCTGGCACAGGGTGCCCAGAGCAGCTGTGGCTGCCCCTGGATCCCTGGCAGTGTCCAAGGCCAGGTTGGACATTGGGGCTTGGAGCAGCCTGGGACAGTGGGAGGTGTCTGTGCCCATGGCAGGGGTGGAACAGGATGAGCCCTGAGGTCCCTTTCAACCCAACCCATTCTGTTATTCCATGACAGAACCCAGAGGTATCTGCACAAAGCACTATTGACACCTGATCTCTGTGACCAAAATCGCACAAGCGAGACAGATACATGGAGGCACACAGGGAAAACAAACAAGGCAGCTGAACCTGAATGACCTGCTTCACATGAAACAAGCACGAGGGTTTGTCTTGCTTAAGCCAACAAACACTAAAGGCTGTGAGAGGATATAACCCACAGGAGTTTCAAGTGCCAAACAAGAAGATGGAGGGGATGTTTAAGGTCAGTGATGACACTGGTACAGGAAAAGGCAGGAGAAATTCACTGTAAGTGTAGTTTGGGTGGAAACCAGAGTAAACAGAAGAGAGCTTTAGGGACAAGACACAGCACAATTCCTAAATACCTACAAAGTCCTAACACATAGTTCTGCAGCAATAAACAGCAAACAAATAAATCAGGGTAAAGTACAGTCCAGCACTGACTAGGGAAAACCAAGTATCAATCAAAATAACCTGTAAGGTAAAAGAAATCCTGTTTTTTTCCTGACTCCTGTGGTTATGAATTCAATAAAAGCGAAGCTCAAATATTGAAATAAATCATTGCACAAGTGCTCACCTTTGTACACACATGCTACTTCCCCTATGACAAGCAGTACTTACATGAAAATAAGGAGGTTTAGGAGGTCCCTTCCAACCCAAACCATTCCATCATCCTTGTTCCAGACCTTGAAGGATTTTGTCCTTCAAAGGACACCCACATCACTCTGAGCACACACGGAGTTGATGCTTGACCAGCCCACTACAAGAAGGTGGCCGAGGCTCCTCTGAATTGTGAGCTGCCTCAGCAGCTGCAGAGTCTCTTTGATTGCAATCACAGAGTGATTCTGTCTGATTTTATGACCACCAAGCTTCATCCACTGCTCCTCCTGCACCAGCTTCATCACCACAGCCAGCCCGGCACCCAAGGCACTGCCTGTCAACCAGCTCTCCTGAACGAAGGGAAAGAATGAGCTTCTTGTCCTGCTCGTACCACCAGCCTCAGGCAGCAGCAGGAGAAAGGGGGTGGCCCTCGAGCTGTGCCTTTTGAGAACAAGACACTAAAGAGCCACTAAAGCATTTCCTCTGTTTGCTCTTTCCAGGCTTCATGTTTAGCTTTATCAGTCTTTTTCTACAACATCAATATCTACACATTTGAAGTCAGACACCTCATCAAACACAGCCCTGTTAATAAGTGAGTGTCTCACTTTATTCCACAGCACATCTTCAGATCCACCGGGCTGAGGCAACATCACAACATGCCTCACGCCTTCCTCCTCTTATCCAGGAACATCAAACTCTGTCTGCTGTGGGATTACACCAAGCCTGGTTCAGTTGGGACAACTCCAAGCACAGCAAACTGCCACAGTTCTTGAGAGAAATAAAAGAAGCACCTTTAAATAATTTTACATATATTAGCAGCTCTTACCTGTATTTTTATGGGCCAGGTGAAATTGCTGACATAAACAAAGAACGTGATGTTCGGGTTGTTGCGGAAATCAAATTTCTCATTGGAGAAACTGTCTTTGTATTCTTTTATATTGGTTCTGGAAACAACTGGAATTTCCTCCCCAGCCTGTGTGCCAGCTGTTGTAAGGAGTAGCAAGAAAAGAAGTTTCAATGTGTATTTAAGATAACAAACAAAAGAGCAAACCATCCTAAATTCTAATGTTAAAAAACTAACTATTCATTCAAAACCAACTATTTTAAGCTGCACTGCATTATCAAAATCACTGACTGCCAAAATATTGCATTGTTAAAAATCAAATTTGCACTTTTAATGTTTACAAAATACATTATTGAAGTTGAAAACATAGGGTTTTTAAACATTTTACCTCCCCTCTCAGGCTGACAATTTAAGAACACCATGCAAAAAGTACATCAGTTAAAAACCCCCAAAGTTTTCCCAATTAAATTTGGATTTGTCAGAAACTGATAAATGAAAGAAGCTCCCAAGTTACTTAGATCATCCCCAATTTACCTGCAAAACTTGTGGACCAAGTAATGTTGAGGTTGAAGTTTTTAGATGCATTGATGAACATGTCCAGGTCTCTGTTTTGCTAAAGGAAGAAAGCCAAAAAGAAACCCCATTTTTAGGATACACAATTTTACTGTACTGTTTCCTAGGAAATCTTCGCTACAAAAAATTATCTTGAAATTTGTTACTTACATAGAGAAAATACATCAAGCTAAAAAGTGTATACTATATTTTCTGAAAGAAGTATTCTCCTCCTCAAGGAAAACATAACAAAGAATAAAAAAGTTATGTGTGTAGAATATCACAGGAAGAACTAAGACACAAGACATGGGGGTGAAAACAAGTAAAACATCTCTGTTCTGGAGACAGACTGAGAGAGATGGGATTGTTCAGCCTGCAGAAGAGAAGTGCCTAAGAAGTGCCTAAAGGGGCCCCAAGAGAGCTGGAGAAGGACTTTGGACAAGAGCTTGGAGTGCCAGGACACAGGTCATGGCTTCCCACTGCCAGAGGGCAGGGATGGATGGGATATTGGGAAGGAATTGTTCCCTGGGAGGGTGGGGAGGCCCTGGCACAGGGCGTCCAGAGAAGCTGTGGCTGCCCCTGGATCCCTGGCAGTGTCCGAGGCCAGGCTGGACACTGGGGCTTGGAGCAACCTGGGATCGTGGAAGGTGTCCCTGCCATGGCGGGGATGGAACAGGGTGGTCTATTAGAATCCTTCCAACCCAAACTGTTCTGTGATTTAAAAAAAAATTGGAATGGCTCAGAGGTTGTTCAAAAAACTGGAAAGAATCAACTGTGGTTCCTTATGAAATTTTACTGTGATGATTTGGGACTGCACAGCCAAGCCAAGATCAAAAAGCTCTGGTTGCTCCATGGAGCTGGACGCAACTTCCATACACACCTTCACACCTGGAGACTGCAGAACTGTAATAGCTCATCGCCTCCAGGACCATGAGCAGACAAAGGACAAAGTTAAAAGGGAAGACAGAAAATTTACCTCTTCAGGTGTTGCTACAAAGTTGATTGCTGTGTAATAGCGATCGTCCTCCTGGGAAAGGCTGAAGGTGAACTGATAGTCGATGAGAAGGGTATCTGTAAGAAATGCAGGGAGACAGTTATCCCATCTCCTGGAAAAAAATAACTTCTGTAAAGGAAGGCATGATGTCACTGAACAACTAGACATGACACTGTCATGACACTGCTACAAATTACTCCAACCTACATATGATCCCACATAAGGAACAAAAAACTCCAGAGCTGAGCCTCGAGCAGGAAGAGAGGTGGCTTATACTTGCCAGCCAACAGCCTCCAGCCTTGATCTAAAACAATATTCCTACCTATACATTGTAAAAAACATGCCAGAAGATTTACTTTTACAGCCTGCAATACCTCTGCAATCTAAGGGAATGGCATAAAAATTCAGTAGCTGTGTAATTCCCACTTGGAAGGGAACAGTGGTCTCCCCCATTACAGGTTTCTGGGGGAGTTTCTACAGAGCAGCTGCTTGTTGAAGGACCCATCTGTCATCCTGCTCCAGGCCACATCCCACCCAGGCATGCTAGGAGCAGCCTTCAGCCTGTCTGTCTGGCCTTCCATGCTCCCATGTGCCCAGGCTGGGTGTAATCGACAGCCAGTTGTAGGCATTCACTCACCAATCGCAGTGTCCTTTCGTTAGAACACTTCCTGAAGCCATGCAGAGATATTTCAAGCAATAATAAACAGGAATTTATGCACCAGGTGCTATTTTTCTCTTATTGCCTCCTGGTGACCCCTGGTGGGACTGACACAAGTCAGACAAGCTGCTGATGTCTGTCCGCAACACAGCATGAAGAAATATTCAAGGAATGAAATCAAGCAAGACTGGATCTGAACAGCACAAGGTTCTTCCTGTAAGAGTTGGAAAGTTTTGCCTTTCCCCACCTTTTGCCCATTTAACCATCCCTGCCATTTCAGCACGGAATTTGATCATTCTTACACAGGGATTGTTACAAGAAGCCAGCAGTGCCCTTGTTTGGCCACACAAGCAGAATTCCAATAAGCCAAAATCAGCCAGTTGATCATTTCTGTGCTGGACAAAACCACTATTGGAGACTTCATGTAATTGAAGATTCCATCTCTCCATGCCTGCCAGGCTGCTGATTGCTAGTATTTGCAAATAGAAGCTGGAAAGTTTCCATTAGGTAATCTGAGTCTTGGAAAAGGATCTTCTGGAATTGCATGGGAATCCAACTGCTCATTTGAGAGGAAACGGGGCAATTTTGAAATCCATTCTGACATGGACCAGAATTTAAAACAAACAGTATTTTGCATTTATAAAAATTCTAAAGACATTCTTTGTTTTTTACCTATTAGGAATGTAGTTTAGAGTGCTCTCCAAAAGACCAGATTTCATCTCAGTCACACAAAAAACATTCAAAACATTGTTCAAAAGATCCAATCATCCCCCAGACCTTATCAAGAAAAGCACTTGCATTCTCTTTAAAAAATGCATTTGAGAAAAGTTAAGGTTTTTAGAGCTATTTTTTAGTCCTTTCCTTAATCCCCCATATTTTAAACATATGCTGAGGCAACTAAAACAAGTTTTAAATAAGGTATTTTAAACTTCAAGCTCATTTTTTATCTCCAAACAAAATCCCAAGAGTACTCACAGTAACATGTTCCTTTAAGTGGATTTCCCTGATATCTGTTTTCAACTTCACACCTAAAAAGAATATATATTTTTTTAATACATTTTTTTGAAGTTCTATTTATTCCCAGCCACTAAATATCAGAAAACAAGCTGTGCTGATAACAGTACATGATTAAAGATCAGTGTCTGAGCTAGACTGAGCTGATGAAGAAATTCCATGTTCCCTGCAAGTCCAACTCATATGCAGTAAAAATGAAATATAAAATTCTGGATATTAACGTTTGCATCCACTTGGAAAGTATTTATTAGCTCTTCACAATGCATGGAACTGGATTAGCTTAGTCATTTATGGCTATTCCAGGTTCTATCCTACAAACATTTACTCATGTGAGCAATGCTTTAAAAATAAATCTGGCAATGAAATTATTTGGAATTAAATTATTTCCACTAACATTACGCTAAAAGCATTTCTGTTATGTTACAGAGAAACCTCCAGCAAATTTGTTGCTCTAAAACTGCTCCATTAAACTGCTTGAATGTCAAAGGCTCATTTCAGATATATTTACACTCCCACAGAACAACATCAGAGAGCACAGACAGTAAAATCTACCAATTAAAAGGAAACTGTTGAGAGATAAAGCAAAGCAGAGCAAGTCCAGAGGAGGTCCCAGAGCTGCTCCAGGGCTGGAGCCCCTCTGCTCTGGAGCCAGGCTGGGAGAGCTGGGAATGTTCCCCTGGAGAAGGGAAGGCTCCAGGGAGAGCTCCGAGCCCCTGGCAGGGCCTGAAGGGGCTCCAGGAGAGCTGGAGAGGGACTGGGGCCAAGGGCTGGAGGGACAGGACCCAGGGAATGGCTTCCCACTGGGAAAGGGGAGATTGGGGTGGGATCTTGGGAAGGAATTGTTCCCTGGGAGGGTGGGCAGGCCCTGGCACAGGGTGCCCTGTGGCTGCCCCTGCATCCCTGGCAGTGTCCAAGGCCAGGTTGGACATTGGGGCTTGGAGCCCCCTGGGACAGTGGGAGGTGTCCCTGCCATGGCAGGGATGGAACAGGATGAGCCCTGAGGTCCCTTCCAACACAAACCATTCTGTGATTATATGTACAATTTGGGGAGTGGGGATTTTTTCACCCATCCCTTCTGCATGACATTCCCGGTTGAAATGTTTTTAACATTGGAATTCTTCAGGAAATCATTCTGTTCATGGTATTCCCCAGGGGAAGCACGGCTGGCTGCACCCTCGGTGCAGTCAGTCAGCTGTCAGGAGAAAGAAATGAGCAGAGACATCATAAACACAACCATTAAAAATCAGGGGGGTAGGGGGATGTCCAAGGTGGCACTGCACAACTTTTTGATTTCAAATAACAAAGGGAAATGAACTCACAGTTGACACTCGTCTCCTTTGATTCCCTTGGTTGTGCAGAAACATTTCCCTGTGTTTGTGTTGCAGACGGATGCATGGCCATTGCACTTGCAAGCTGTTGAGCAGAGGGGGGAGAAGATGCAACGTTGAATGAAGAAGAGAAAGAAATTCCATAGCAATTAAGTCCTTTAGTTGTCAAACCGAGATACATCAACAATTAACGTGCAGATGAAAACCCGTTTGGTGCTCTTTGCTTTCTTTGTGCTACAGAAGGCAGACAAAAATAGAACCGTGTGCCAAAATAGAGCAAGCGAAGGCTACCCCGGACTGATGGTTTGTATGAAATCATCATCAGACTGTGCTTTTTAGCCTCAAAAATGTGTTTAAATTCCTCTTCTATTGTTAGACAGCAGGGGTGATAACATAACTGGGGAGGAAAAGAAAGCATTTGGAATAATTTTGGGCTTGCTAAGACATTTCAGCCAAACTCAAAACTCTTGAGAGGAGAGTTTGGAAAATAAAACAAAGCCTGTGGGGCTTTAAGGGCTTTTTCTAGAAATAAATCAACAGGCCTTGGGAAAAATAATGTCTTATCAGTCCTGTTGAGGAAATAATGTCACTATCAACAGGGTCAGCACAAAACATCTGATGCTAGGATAACGATGTCCATGCTGGGACTAGTTTGGGGTGCATTCCCCAATATATTTTAGGATAACTGCACTGAATGTCATCGAGTTGTGGTTGAAGCAAACCTGCACAGCCCTGAACTACTTCAGGTTTGGGGCATGCCCAAAACAGATCACCTCATACACCTGAGTCTGCTCAAGATTCAACCCAAGATAGCATGGTAGGGACATACAGGAAGTGTTCTTCACAAAAATGCTCCTGATTTAAACTAAATGCTCATCTTGACACACTTTTGAGATCTTTATTTATAAAGATGTAGAGGAGAAACATGCAAAAAAACCCCAAAACCAAATCAACAAATAAGAACAAAGCCTACACAACCAGTTGACTTTGATATCTTGTTCACTATCTCTGGAAGAATGGACTTAACGACTTCTCCTGGCATGTAGGTGCCTTTTAGGAGTTGTTCTGCCAATGAAGGTGCATCCCTCTGGAGTTGTGCATGGCAGAGTGTACAGTATAAGCAAAAATCTACACAAAGCAAGGAGCCCTTGTTTATGGTCCCTGAGCCTGCTGGGAACAAGATGCCTTAAAGGCTGGAGCCTCCTTGCGAAGGAGACATATTCCTCCTCATTGAGCAGTCATGCCAAACAATGTACCAGCAGATTCTTAGACATGAAGTCCCCATCCTGAATATCTCTGACAGCCTTGGACCTTATTTTAGCAATCCTTTTGATATCTTCTTTCTGTTGGCATATAATGGAAGCTATACTGTATCAGGGACACTTAATTGTGCTTCTCAGTTGTGGATGAGTGGTTTCCTAGCAGCAACACAAAGCAAAATAGGAAGAAGCAAAAAGACCTTTTGTGGGAACAAGGAGACTGAATGAAAATTCAACAAAATAATTGTATTCTGTGAAGGAAACACACTTTTCATTAGTGCCACTTAAAGAAAAATAAGTCTTAGTACTATTGAGAATGTTTTGTATTTCTTTCCTTACGCTTTGCACAAAGGAAGCAAAGTAAAATTGGATCAATATTCAATATGAACACACATGGAACTTCTCCTGATTTTTAAACCAGGTTATTTAGAGGCAGATTGCAGCATCTTGAGCAATAACATTAATTTTTCTTTCCCCTCTGCTCTTTAGACACGTGCATATCAAGAAGACTGAACACTCAAATATCTCCATTTAAAACAACAGAATCTACCCATTTATCCACTTTCCTACAAGCCTGTAACTGGAGATCATTCACTAAAGAAGGCAATATGCAAAAAGATAAATTTTATCCTGGCTTTTCAGAGAACTTTAAACTTTGGAAACAAACTATTGATAGAATTTACTAGACAACGTCGCTGGAGTCTACAAATGACAATTTCCCGCCAGAGTCAGATGATAGAGCAGAAATCCAAAGCCACTGGAAACACTGTTTTGACTGGGATTCATGGTAACAGCCTGATGATGAACCACCTCCCAGTGAGTCCCCTTTCACCTTCTCCACAACCCACGGGTCACAGACTCATTCAGAAATGGTCACGGGGACTGTTACTCCTCCTTCCGCATTTGTGATGCTCCAGCTTCCCAACGGCAACGCCACCACCCACCTGCCCAACACTATTCTTCCATGCCACGTGCTTTAGCTGCCCTGCAGAGCCCCCCGAGCCCTGAGAGAGGGAAATGGGCAGGGCCATGGCACCAGCACCTCATGGGCCACCGGTGCAGGCTGCACGGATGTGTTCGGAAGCGCTGCCACAGCTGCCATCTGATTTCAGGCATAGTAGAGCCTTCCTTTCACTTGCAAATAGCTCTCTTATCTCCCACCAGCATATTTTCATGTGAAACTTTAATCAGAAAATGCAGAAAAATCCTGAATGCAGAGAAAGCACCTTGCAGCTATTTCTACATTTGATGTGCTGCATTTCCTGTCCTTCCTGATTAACACTCTTCTACTTGGACACTTCCAAAAAGCAACCTCTGAGGAGTGATTTACCTGCTATTTAGTTATTATCTGCCTAGCTCTGCCAACACCAGGGTGTATGATGAGATGCAAACAACTTTTTCAGCGAAATAACTGCAATTTGACAAAATATTTTCAACACAAGTAATATAACCTTGTATTGGGACTTTTTACAGGGATATGTAGGAGTGAAGGCATTGAAATAAAAGAGGGCAGGGTTACATGGGATATGGGGAAGAAATCCTTCCCTGGGAGGCTGTGAGGCCCTGGCACAGGGTGCCCAGAGCAGCTGTGGCTGCCCCTGGATCCCTGAAAGTGTCCAAGGCCAGGTTGGACACTGGGGCTTGGAGCAGCCTGGAACAGTGAAAGGGGTCCCTGCCCATGGCAGGGGTGGAACAGGATGGTGTATTGGAAAGAGCCCTTCCAACCCAAACCAGTCCATGATCCCTTGACTCACACTAGGCAGTAAGTGTGCAAACACACAGATGTTTGTGTGTCAGGCTGGAGTGTACAAGTCTCCGGCACGGCTGTGACCATGGGCTCTAAAAACAGAGCAGCACAAAGTATTGCTCACAAATGCACAAAAAGAGTGAAATCAGCACATAATTAATGGGAAAGGATGGAGGGACCACAGCTCAGAGAAGGGAGAAAACAGGAGCTGGCTCTGCTGCCCGTCAGCCAATCTTTATCTGAAGAATTCCCCTCTGGAAAGGTTTTCACCAAGCAAAAATGACTAATGGGCAGCAGTCAGCCTGACTGCATCAGATAGGGTGATTTGCTCTTGCTTTCCCTTTCCAAATCCACTTCAGTCTTTCTGCCCAGGTTCCTGCTTCCTTCATTCTTTCCCCTTCCCAGTAAATAGTGTTAAATTACAGCAAATTAAAAACCTGGGTCCAAAGCACTTGAGAGCAAAGCCCTTCTGACATGAGCTACTGGTTTCATCAGATAAGGAATGAACACTGTTCCACAATCTCTCAACACATTTTCTAATTTCTTTTTCAGGCATCTGGATGATTTCAGTCTGTCATTCATTACCACAACAACAAACTATTTTGGGACAATCCTTATGCGCAAGAGTCCACAGGAACTTATTCTCCATTTCCACATGCACAGAAAAGCGACACCTACTAACAGGCATGTCGTGATCCAGTGATTAAACCTGAAAGCTCGGGGTAGAACTCTGTATTTTGTCAGGTTACACAGCCTCAATTTATTCATTACTGCATTTCAAAGTATCTTCACCCGAAATGAGTTTATGAGTATCAGCAGTATCTAATCTGGCAGATAATGTGAAATCAAGTGTCAGGGATGTACTCTCCTTTGTACCCGTGTTGCTGTGCTGTCTGTTGGAATTCCATATCCCTTTTCTATAAGGGAGGCAGCTTTATCCCTGTGAGTTTTTCACCCCCTTCCTCGAATCTGTCTATTGGGAAGTTCTTCACAGCCTCAACCATCAGCACCTTCCTCCTGCTTGAGGAAATAGGACCCCATGCTCCAGCTACTCACTCTCATCTTCATCCAAAAGGTTGGCACTACTTCCAATAAACGTAGTAAATAAATATCCAGGTATTTTCTACTGGATTGTCTCCACATTGGAAGAAGCAACAAAAAGTCTTCAATGTCTGCTCATTAATCACCTCTATTTTGTTCTTTCAGGTTGGCCACAAACCACCCACATTCATTTCACAGAAGTACTGGCACTACTCTGAGCAATGTTATTTTTATTTTACCTTTTCTATCACTATCTACTTGTCTCATTCCACCTCACTGTACTCCATTAACATAATCCTTTGGGAGCAGGGCTCTTTAACATCTCTGTTGGTGACAGGGGCAGTGGGACTGAGGAACCCACAGCAAGCTTGCTGGTGACAACAAACCAGTAATGTCATCATGCTAGAGGGAAGGCGGGGGGACATCCAGAGGGACCTAGATGGCATCCAGCAGTACCTGGATGGCATCAAGACAGGTCCTGGATGGACTTGGACAGACTGGAGACGTGGGACTGTGTGAACCTCAGGAAGTTCAACAAGGCCGAGTGCAAGGTCCTGCACCTGGGCTAGAGCAAGCCAGAGCACAAACACAGAATGGGTAGGGAATGGCTGGAGAGCAGCCCTGTGGAGAAGGACCTGGGGATGCTGGAGGGTGAGAGCGGGACATGGCCCTGCCCATACCCCCCCAGCCCTGGGCTGATCCCCGGCGAGGGCAGCAGGAAAGGTGGGAATTGTGCCTCTGTGCCCTTCAGGTGAGACCCCACCTGCAGAGCTGCCCCAGCCCCGGGGCCAACAGCAGAAGGACGTGGAGCTGCTGGAGAGAGCCCAGAGGAGGCCCCGGAGCTGCTCCAGGGCTGGAGCCCCTCTGCTCTGGAGCCAGGCTGGGAGAGCTGGGAATGTTCCCCTGGAGAAGGGAAGGCTCCAGGGAGAGCTTTGAGCCCCCTGCAGGGCCTGAAGGGGTTCCAGGAGAGCTGGAGAGGGACTGGGGACAAGGGAAGGAGGGACAGGACACAGGGAATGGCTTCCCACTGCCAGAGAGCAGGGATAGGTGGGATATTGGGAAGGAATTGTTCCCTGAGAGGGTGGGGAGGCCCTGGCACAGGGTGCCCAGAGCAGCTGTGGCTGCCCCTGGATCCCTGGGAGTATCCAAGGCCAGGCTGGACGAGGCTTGGAGCACCATGGGATAATGGAAGCTGTCCCTGCCCATGGCAGGGGGTTTGGAATGATATGAGCATTAAGATCTCTTCCAAACCAAACAATTCCATGATTCTATGATTAAATCTCTTAGGAGCAAGAAGCACCTTCCTTCACATCTGCACCTCTCACAGCTGGAATCTGGTTTACAACTGGTCTCCCCACACCACAACACTGAAAATTCACAGCAGTTCAAAACCATGTCACAACACTGCAGGTCAAAACTCCAAGTCCTTCATGTATATTTCTCAATATTAAATGCACTGGTCTTTCCAGGAAGACTTTTTCCCACTCTGTTAACTGGATCTTGCACAGCTGAAAACAGTTCTTTATGCCAAAGAGTCCCAAAGCACTTTACAAACTGAAAGGCAATTTTAACTGGGTTCTCCTAATCCTCAGCTGAAATCCAGCCAAGTCCTCAGTGAAACATGGCAAGCCTTTATGAAGCACGCAATCTTAACTATAAACACACAATATAGTAATCAAATGGAATAGAAGGTGAAACTTAGATAAGCAGAAATTTGTTCAAGACATTTGGATCAACACTGTTTCTTTTAAAAACAGGATCATCAAACACTAAAATACAGACATTTTTCACTGTGGTCATTCCAAGTTTAGAAAGGAGAGTATAAAATCATCCTTATGTGCAATCAAAGTAATTTCACTCAGCAGTTTGAGTGTCTTTGATTTGAAGAAATGAGAACTGAGCCTCGCCTGTAGGAAAGAAAACATGAATTATCAGGATATAATTTGTGTTAAGATAGCAGCGGAATGAGCAAAGAGTGCCAGCCATGGCAGAGCTCAGAGCAGGAAGCTGTAAGGCAGACTTACGCTGACACGTGCCCCCGTTGGTGGGGTCCCCATAGTAGCCCGAGATGCAGGTCTCACAGTGTTTGCCCGTGGTCAGGTTTTCACACTTCTCACAAACGCTCTCATTTACACACTTGCTGTGCCCATTACACTGACAGGCTGAAGAAAACAGGAAAATTATGAGTCTTGGTGCTCAAATATCGTTCACAGAGACCCTCAGGAGTCTGCGCTGTGCAGAGGATAAATGAAACCATTTCATGCACCTTCCCGAGAGGTTCTTGTCTCTTGCTGGCGATGCACGGACCCAAAGACAGGTGTATATCAAAAAACTGAAATGTAAAGCAACACACGGAAAACTGAACTGCAAAACATTATGTGCACATTGAACTGGAAGCTGCTGGTGAGGTACATTTACAAGGAATGGAGAGGGGAGAGTTGGTTTTGTGTCAAAAACATGAGCTAAAAACCATCCTAAGCATTATTAATACTTAAAACAACCTTCAAAGGAAGATCTGTCTTTCTTTCAAACAGCCTTAAAATAAATAAACAAACAAAAGTTAAAATCTCAGTAAGGGTTTCGAGGGAAAGGAGAAATTTCTCCCAAGTAATAAATGTCTTCATGCAGCAAACCCGTGCAGCTCAGTTGCACAGCTCCTTCCATCTCCAAGTGTGTAATTCCTATTTACATTCCATGCTCTTCTCCTCCCTCCATTAACAGGAGGGAACACAGACACCACTAAAGTCTTAGAAACTCTCTCCCCTTGCATTTAGTCGAAATGTTGGACAATTAAGCTCATTTACCTGGACACTGAATAAAGGACCAGTTATAGATGTTCTCCATAGGGCACATACTGACATTCAGGACAGGCTCCAAGCTGTGCTTCCCTGGCGTGGATGGGGTCGGCATCTTGACAGGACCCCGGTAAGAGCCTTCGATGCACCTCCCCTTCCCGGTGTTGCTTGGATCCGTGCACCATCCACAGCCAGGCTGCTCCAAGCACTGAGCACATGTGCAGTAGCCTGAGCAGTTCTCAGCTATAAAAAAACAAACCAAATCATGAAATTGTGGAATAAATCACTGTCTCAAACACAGGCAACAAGAACCGCAGAAAACCTTGTGTTTTTATCTCACCAAAATATTTATCTCATCAAATCTAGAAATATTTATTCTGACATTCACAGTAACATATTCATTCCTATCAGCATATATATTCCAGAATCTAAGATAACTATTAACAAAGGTTCCATTAATCAATGAGTTATGACACAGCACGACACACACAGAGGTTTTTCGAACCATTACACACCACCCTCTAACACCAGAGGTTAATGTTCCCTCTACAAAACATCTCCGATTGATTTATAATAGATTGGATGATCAAATGAGCCATCTGGAAGCAAAGGCTAAAAACCAGCTGGTTTAGTCGCTTTGAGCCTCTTTCTACCACATTTCAGTATCACATGCTATTATTTCAAGTATTTAAGCTGAGTCAAAAAGCATAGAATACAAATAGGAGAATAAAATTCCACTCTTTAGCCTCTCCTTTCTCTACTGTGAATGGATTTCAGGGGTGACAAACTTTACATACAGAAAACTTTTTCTATTCCTTTCCCCAGACCATCTTGAAAAATATTTTCTGGATTCTTGGTGTTGCCAGATGAGCAGGCTTTCTATTTTGATGTTTAAATTGACAATATTTGCCTTTAAAAAGAAAAAAAAAGTAGTAGAAAAACATTGTTTTCCATTATTTTAGCTTACTCGTCTCCTGCCTGATGCTTCCTCCAAGTTTTGACATCTGGCAATATGGGAAGTTCACACTCTCATGTTCCTTAAATTAATTTTCTTCATCTCTTATTTTGCAACACTTTGAGCTACTTGTCATGCCCCTGCTCATACCCAGCTCCTAAAGAATTCAATATAAATAAAATAATTTCTACATCTTCACTTGTTTTAAGTTTTTAGGCTCTTTTACTGCAGTTTGAAAGGAAAACACAATATTCCAAAGTGCCATGAAGCTTTTGCAGTTTGCTCACACCTACCTAAAAGGGGCAAAAAAGCCAATTGTTTATTTAAAATGAGTTAGAAATTCCTACTACAGTCTGTAAGTAGGCAATACTTCACAGTAAAACACTTGTGTAAACCCTAATTTAGATCTGATCATCAAGCAACCACAGAACAGTTTGGGTTGGACAGGACCTTAGAGACAGTGTCGTTCCACCCCCTGCCATGGGCAGGACACCTTCCACTAGACCAGGGTGCTCCAGGCCCCGTCCAGCCTGGCCTTGTTCCTTTCATCCAGGGGATTTTCAGCACAACCCATGTGGGTCTTGATGACTTTTACAACCACAACACAAGTGCCCAGCCCCTGTGGGAGCCAGGAGCGGTCACTTACGCGGACAGCTGCTCATGGTGTACCACTCCATGCACTGCCCGTAGGGGAAGGAGGCCACGTAGGCATTGGAGTCCACGCACTGCTTCATGTTGCTGCACCACATGCACTCGGAGCTGCCGCTGGTGCACTCCCCGCAGGCCGCGCGCAGGGCACAGGGTGTGCGGCACTGCTTGGCGCTGTGGTTGGCTGTGGGGGAGGACAACAATCAGTTCTCTGCCAGAAACAATCGTGGAACGGTTTGGGTTGGAAAAGACCATAAAGACCATCTCATCCCGCTCCTGCCATGGGCTGGGACACCTTCCACTACTCCAGGCTGCTCCAAGCCCCGTCCAGCCTGGCCTTGGACACTTCCAGAGATGAGCGGCTCCAGCTTCTCTGGGGAATGGTGTTATGCGTGTGGTCTTTTTTCTCTGCAGTTCTGTTGATGTGTTCCTTAGTTACCATCCCCAGCAAAGCGTAGGGAAGAACCCTCACGTTTTACATGAGCACACAGGGACGTGTTTTAAGTGATTTGATCAGTTCCAGACACCAAAGGAGCACTGAAAGCAGAACTAACTCAGCAGTTTGTAGAGTGAGCCAGTGCTTTAAGATCTGATTCAAGTGACTGTTGTCAGACCATAAAAATCAAGGTAAAGCTTAAACCCAGGTGCTGCAAGTGAAAACATACAGAATTTTGAGTTCAGGTTCCACATTGAGGATTTGCATCTTGCACTTCCACAAAGAATGATTTCAACTGGTGTAGTGTACTTAAAATTTTTACTTAATCAACCAACTTTCCTAATACTTAAAGAGGCACTAATTGGTATTCAGAAATAATCAGCTGCAATAGAGCATTAACAGACCAAGCCATCTGAAAAGATATGCAGTTTCGACAAAGCTGGAAGACTTTTCCCAAAATCAAATAGCTTCTTTTTTTCAAAGTTCTCGTATCTCCAAAGTGTCTTGGCCAATTAATTTCAAACTTTGATAAAATCCTCCTCTGGCTAAATAGCAGGAGAGGGGGAAAAGGGTAATTCAATTGGAAAGTTACTTTTTTTTTTTTAACAGGAGACGCTCCATACCATAATTAACCTAAATGTCACATGTAGGTATGCAACAGAGAAAAAAATAATTAAAATAATGTACTTCAAAGATTTTACAGTTAATGGCATAAATGTTGAGCTATTTTTAAAATTTCTAGTTCCTGCATGAAATACGTACACAAACTGGGTCAGAACTACTTTTTTTTTTTTTTTGCAAAGTCATGATGTAGCTGGTTTGAAAAGTAATAAATTGCACTCTCTTTACTCTCTAGGAAATATACATCAACCAGACAGCTGTTGTTACCTGGTCTTTCACAGACAGTGCCATTGACCTCGTTGATACACGTTGCTGCCTTCAATCCCTGTTGGGAAGGCTCAGCTAAATATCCACAAAATCCAGCATCACTTGGTTCATTGGGAAGCCACTGGACAAGAGTGTTGGTGAAGGGGGACATGTCTTCCCAGCACCAATATGACACATTGATTTTCCTCAGTCCAACCCATGGAGTCAAAGTTTTGGGCTAGAAATAAAGGAGCAGGTCAAACCTAAATTAGTGTTGCTGGCCACAAACTTCTTAATACAGAGATCCTATAACACAACTATTTCTACTGACAATTTATTATTTGGCACGCTTTTGTTTTGGGGAGGAGCATTTGGGATCTATTGGTATAATATGTTGTTTTACTGCTAAAATATGTAAACATCACCTACTTCAAACTGATTTTATGCACTTTTATACCCTACAGCTGCAGCATTCAACAGCAACAGGGTTACAAAGCATAGCATGCTAACACCAACATATTTTCTTGTTATTGCTAAACATCTACATACAGTTTACTTGAAAAAGGAGTAACTGCAAAGCAGAGCCTTCCCCAGCACAGCCACCAGTGCTCCAAGCCCCAGTGTCCAGCCTGGCCTCTGACACTGTCAGGGATCCAGGGGCAGCCACAGCCCTTCCAGGCAATCTGTGCCAGGGCCTCCCCACCCTCCCAGGGAACAATTCCTTCCCAATATCCCATCTAACCCTGCCCTCAGGAAGTGGGAAGCCATTCCCTGTGTCCTGTCCCTCCATGCCTTGTCCCCAGTCCCTCTCCAGCTCTCCTGGAGCAGGGCAGAGGGGCAGATTTCCCCCCTCCCCTACTGCCCACACTTTGGGATCAGCTCATGATACAGTTTCCCACCTTACAAGCATTCTATACTAATATCTATTAAAACAGGCTCCTAGTCTCTTTAGGCTCACTTTTCAAAGGACTCTGTAGGTGGAAAAAAACCCTGTAAATTAACAATTCTTTTTTACACAGCGTAAAGATTTAACCACTATGAGGGAAGGGTTACCATGTGTCTTTAGGAATTTACTCTACACTTAACTACTGGAATATCCAGAAACACCTGGAGCTGTCAGAATCATCTATTTTTACACTATCCTAGCCTTGGCTTCCTCATTTTACAAAAGATTTAACGAACAATCTTGCTTAAATTGCACCTTACCTTTCCTTGGCTAAATTGACTCACCTCTAAAACACTGTAATTGTTGAAATTCCACTTTGAAATTACAAAGGGAATCAAGGCAGGGAACGTTCTTGTTTTAACAGGGGAATATTTCTCTTAAGTACTGAAGCATGTTCTCCCCTGAAAAAAAGCAATCCTATTGCTTCCAGCCTCATTTTCCCTAGAGAAAATGCTTCTTACAGTGGCCTCTGGGACCCAGGAGTTGTTATTCTGATGTGCCATCAGGTCATAGCAGCTTTCCAGCCTAATCTAGGATTTTAGAAAAGATGCACAACATCGTTCTTTGTCAGGGCTGTAGCACCACCTACAACAACTTGCCTTGAACACCTCCCTGCTTCTCCAAGGGACTGGAAAAAATATATATTTATTCCACTGATGCATGAAGAGGGAAAAATTCCAATTCACTTCTCCCTGGGCCTGACAGAAAAGCACCTGCCACTAAATCACGCACAAATAACACCAAATAAGCCAAGCAGCTCTGTGGAATGAGAAGGCGACATTTTAAACAGCTGCTTTTCTGAGTGGAGTAAATAACTCAATACTTTACATTAAACACCTCCAGTGCCCCAAAGGGATCTTTATTTACAAAATATTGTACACAAGTCACCAGAGGGCTCCTGCTGCAGTCCTGTATTCCACCAGGGAAATGCGAGTGTGATTCCAGCACAGAAAGTGATATCTCCGAAGCACTGTGTGTGTTTATATTTACCTTTCCCATTTACATTCTCTACAATTTTGGCTCAGAGGCACCCAGAGGATACACTGAATTTCAAAAGAAAATCAGCTGGTTTTCGTTAAGAGGCATTTCTATTGTGTACAGAGCACACAATACCCCAGCAAGGACTTCTCCGCAGCCACAGCTTAATTACGCAAGGGACATACAAGAGAAGCACTCACCAAAGACTGCATCTTCTGCAGCTCCTTCAGAACAAATTCCACCTTCTTCTGGGTGGTGAGAGAAGCCAACAAAGCACCGTTGGACCTGCAGGACAGTTTGGCATGATCGTAGTTCTCCTTGGCGTTTGTGATCTTCAGGCAGGAGTTGCCAACCAAATGCCAGTTTGTTCCGCAGATATTTTCTGGGGGCAAGGAGGGGAAAGCAAGTAAACCTAGAGATGCAGGTGACCTTCCCAACAATCAAGGTAGTGAAAGAACCATGAAAAAACATGAGCCCAGGTGGGCAAGGGGCCAGTGGCCCCTGGGCTGTGCCAGCTCTGGGTGGCAGCAGGGCCAGGGCAGTGACATCCCCTGTGCTGGCACTGCTGGGGCACCTCCAGTGCTGGGGCAGCGCCGGGACAAGAGAGACCCTGAGGGGCTGGAGCGTGTCCAGGGCAGGGAACGGAGCTGGGAAGGGGCTGGAGAATTCCTGAGGGAGCTGGGAAAGGGGCTCAGCCTGGAGCAAAGGAGGCTCAGGGGGCCCTTGTGGCTCTGCACAAGTCCCTGACAGGAGGGGGCAGCCGAGGGGGTCGGGCTCTGCTCCCACAAAACAAGGGGAAGTGCCCTCAGACTGGGCCAGGGAAAGTTTAGGTTGTGCAATAGGGAAAATTTCTTTCCTGAAGGTGTTGCCAAGTATTGGAAGGGGCCACCCAGGTCAGTGGTGGCGTCCCCACCCCTGGGAGTGTTCAGAAAATGAGCAGACATGGCCCTTCGTGCTGCAGATTAGTGGGCATGGTGAGGTTCAGACAAAGGTTGAACTTGATGATGATGATGAGGTATTTTCCAGCCTTAATTATTCTATGAACCCTTCCACTAAAAAATACCTGCAACCTCATTCCAAACCAGTATGACTTAGAGGTGTGCTCAGAAATGCTGATGCACAGTAATATTGGAGAAGAAACTCTGTTTAGGGGAGCTGAAGTCCGACATCAGCACTTAGTTACCTGCAGTATGTAACCAAAGCACTTATTACAATGCTGAATAGTAAAATTGTTGTAGGAGAAAGAGGACAAGAAACCAAACTTGTATTTTGTTGATGTCTTAAAGCCACTTTTTCACCCACAGATGTCAGGGGACCTTTCAGCAGGAGAGGATTGTTGTGCTAGTTCTGTCCACAGTACAAACTTCCAGGATTAGTCCCTGTTTCATCTCAAGCACAATCCCACTACTGAAAAACTCCTTACACTTTGTGATTAATTATTTCCCTTACAGAAAAAACCCTGATGGGCATTTCCAGTGTGAATTCAGACTTAACAGATGGAAAAGCTCTCAAGCGTCAATTTTTCACATGAGCTTTTTACACATATGATCAAGTCATCCCCTTTTCTACATCAAATAAAACAGACCAAGCTCTTTATCTATCTCACTAAAAGATGTTTTTCTCACTCTCATTGCTCTTCTTCAAAGTCTCCTCAATTTTTAACTGTTGCAAACTAGCAAACACCAGACCTAGACATGTCCAGACCTACTGGTTCCTAGCAGAAGGTTTTCCATGTCCATTAAAATGTCCTGTCTAATGGGTTTTCTCCTCTTTCTCTGTATTTTATTACCTGCAAATGTTAATCACTGAAGATCATGTATTTCTCCCTAAGTCATTGGGATACAAAAAAAAATTTACTGCAAGGGGACTAATAACCAACTCCTGAGAGCTCCACTGGAAACATTCTAATAGGAGAATTTTCCTTGAACACTTTAGGTGTTACTTGCCTCATTTGTCCAGTATGTGCCATTCTGCTTTTGCACAATTTTAGTTCCTAAATTAAATAGCATGCATTATTAAATCTAATATCTTGCAGAAGCCTATTATCAACAGCTTTTATCAAATTAAAAGTGAGAGATGAAATACAGCCTAATCATTACACAAGTGATCATAGTCCTCTTCACACAACTGGGACTGAAAAATATTCCAGCAGACTTGCTGGATTTACTACAAATTAAGTTTCATACCAAAGCTGGTACGATTAAACAACATTATTTACTCCAGCCCAACACTAAAAATTACATATTTGGGGGTAAAACCAACAAAAATTTAAAAAAAACCCCACAACAACTTTTGGACTGGGTGAATTTGGGTTATGCCACCAGTACCTACCTGGCAAAGCAATGCACTCCTGATTCCGAGGTTCCCACTGACAGTTTTGATCCATGGCACAGCTTTTACAACTTGTCTTTTTGTTACAGTAATAGGCAGGATTATCCTTAGGACAATTGTCATAGAGAGTAACAGGAACCTAAAATAAATAGCACAGGTGAGGCTTTTTCCCATATCCAACCCATGTGGGTTTATAATAGCCATGATTACAACACTCAATATCACAGTTCAGCTGTACAAGGCAATTTATACATCCAAAAGCTGTGGAACTGGGCACAGCCTGGACTGGTTATCCAAGATATTCCCCCAAAATACCACCTGACATGTTTTCAGTACTAAAGCTTTTACAAGAGGACTATTTTGTTTTTTCTAGGGAAAGCCCTATTGATATCAAACCCAAAATGTGATTAATGAATGGTGAAACCTTCACCTCTGCTCCTGCCCACAGCCATCCTCCTAAATTCGTTGGAAAATACCATGCAAAATCCTTGGATCAAATTGAAAAAATTCAAGCATGTAGCACTTTTGAGCTACACATGCATGGGGAATAACAATACAGGGATCATAACACCAACAGATGAAAACATATGGACATTTGCTATTCCAAAGGGTAAATTTAAAGTGTTAAGAGCCATTACCTGTTCTTCTGTGCAGTTGTTGTGTGCTGGAATACACTGGTCAGAACACCACTGACAGCTGTTTGTGTTGGCTGTGCAGCTGTAGCAGTCTGTAATCTGATCACATTTTTCATTGTCTACAGCTATTAAAGAAAAAAACCTGCATGACCAAAAACAGGCATTTCCTGACAGAGCTCTAAGAACTTGATTATTTACAGCAAAAGATACAACCAAATAGCAGTGCCTGTAGATTTTCTGTTAGCAACTAAAATCAGGTACTTTCATGTGTTTGAACTGATAGAAAATTGCTTTTATTCACAGTAACAATCATTTTTTGTGCCCACGGAGCCCTCAAACACACCACCAGAAAATAATGCACCAAGACATGGAAGCACATGAACTAAGACACGTTAATGCCCAGGGAAGTGATGCCAGAGGATATTCCATAAGGACAGTGGCCATCACCACCACAGGCCCAGCTTCCTGCAAGCCTGGCCTTCAAGTGAAGCATTTTCATGCGAAGCTTGAACTTTTCATTCATCTTTCCAATTATTTATTGCCTGTGTTTTGTGAAAATTTATGGTACATTGAGAGCCCAGCAAGGCAATGTCCCCTTACGTCAGTTTCTATTAAATAATTAAAGGCTGCACACCTGTTACAGAATCAAGGGTTGTATAATCAATTCAGAGCAATGAATGTATCAGGATAAAGTTGTTTAAAATTATCCTAAGGGGAAATACAGGAATCACACCTTAAAACATTCATTCATTTTGTCTGCCTCTATACAAAGAATCACAGAATCCCAAAATTATTTGGGTTGGAAGGGACCTTAAAGATTATCTGGTTCCAGCCCCCTGCCAAAAAAAATAAAGTCACTTTTCCTAAAGCAGTATTCCTGCTGTCTCTTTTGAAGAGTACAAGATCACTCCACCAGATCCAGAGGCTCTTCCTTGCCCCATGGTGCTCATCAGCAAATTCTTGGCTCTCACAAGGTCAGTTCTTGGAGCAAACACTTACAGAATGATGGTCCAGGCCTGGTTCCTGGTTGGTGATGGATGTTTGGGATAGAAAAGTAAGTTCAAGAAATAGGGTAGGAAAGAGATCTCAGGAACAAGCAGCTTCGGGAGCAAGAGACAGAAAGATCTCCACATCTCCACTTGGTCAGAGGAAGGGCTCCCAGGACAGGTGGACACACAACCACAGCCCCCCATCTAAAACCTGACCTTGTAGTGGCATACAATTAACACGTGACAGAATTTGGAAAGAGAAGAAGACCCTGCACACCTTTCAGAAAAGGGAATAGAAAGAATGTGACACATACCTGGCTTGGCAGGACAGTCTTCAAAGACCTTTTGCTGCTGCTGCACTGTTGCATTTTCCCAGGGGAGGCAGCGAGGAGGGCTGGGAGCCCACACACATCTGACGCCAGGACCTGCGTGCAGGCAGGACCTCTCACTGTCAAAAGCCTCACATCTCTCAGGTGTGAACTTCAGGATGTCACTCAGGAGGAGGCTGTTGAAGCCTCCAAACACATACATAGTGCTGGACAACATGGAAGTAAAGAGAGAAAAACTCGCAGCTGGTTTCATGGGCAGAGCACTGCTCCACGTAAATGGGATTTAAGGTCTGAGGGAAGTGTTTTATTACATGCCAGCATATATAAATCCAAATAAACAGCTCTTGGTTAAGGGAGGCACTAAAGTAAAGGTCAGTCAAATTTCACTGTTTCATAGAAGCCAGAGAGACTTAACACAGAGTCAAAGCTATTCAAGGTCATCCACCAACCTTCTCCTTCAGCCAAAACTTTGGGGGCACCTGATCAACATGATTATACACAAAATGCTGCAGAAATGTGGGATCCCCCTGTAATCTGCAGTGGCAAGACACAGAGGAGGGCTAAAAACTGGGGAGATGGTATCATAGCATTAAACCAGAGTTCAGAAACTGTGGCAAAACAATTTGGTGCTGTCACACTCTCTGCTCCTCTGTCAGAAAACCACGCTTTGCATGGCTGGAAACAACTGAGCAGAGTCACTGTGTCAATGAAAAAACCCCAAACAGCCCCAAAACAAGTACAGCCCCAAACAGCCCCAAAACAATATTTTGTAGGGGGAGGGGTGGGGAATTTTAAACGTTGTTCAGTATCACACCTGCATCAGACAAAGCATCAGTTTTTAGTAGTTACATGAAAATGACACCCAAAAGTTCTCTGTGCATTTGTGTTTGTCAATGTACCTTTAAAAATACAGTGAAGAAGGGTCAAGGCAACTGAAAAGGGAAGTTTTGGTTGAATAATGAGTATTTTTAATATGATTTTAATTCTATTTTAGGACTCCTATGAAATAAATTTCTCAAACTTGGTTCAACTGATTCAATAATAGCTGCTCATCTGGAAGCAGGGATATCACTGCAGTGAGTAAGGCTTAGTAGCTGAAATCTTACCTAGGATTTCACCCAAATACTGGACATCATGTGCCTGAGGAAGAGCAGCCCCATAAGATAAGGTGTGTAAAGTGAAACATGGACCAATTTTAAAAGCATGAGGGAAATTCAGATTGGGAAATAAACGTTGTCAGTGCAACTAAGAAATAAATGTGAACTACATAGAAATGCACAATTATGAAATAAATAAAAAATATAAATATATATAAAAATGAAAAAAAATCAAATTATTGAAAAAAAACCACTAAGTGATCTGAGACAGTTTAGCCCAGTGAAGAAGGGCTGATGGGAACAGGTCAATATTGAAGACACGGCAAGACTGAAGATCTGAAAACTTTCAGAGATTCACAGAATTACAGAATGGTTTGGGTGGGAAGGAAGCTTAAATCCCATCTCATTCCATCCCGTGCCATGGGCAGGAACACCTTCCACTATCCCAGGTTGCTCCAAACCCCATCCAACCTGGCCTTGGACACTTCCAGGGATGGGGCAGCCCAAACCTCCCTGGACAAGGAGGTTTGTGACAGACACTCTGGTGCAGAGTTTCTGATCTACACATGCACATCTCCAGAGACGTGGAACGTCTCTGCCCTTACCTGTTGTACAGCACAGCAGAGTGCCCAAACCTGTTCACATCGTGATGGAGAGCCGGGCGAGGAAGGACAGACCATCGATCACAAGCTATGAGTGAAAAAACCCCATTTCAGAAATGTTTCTCTGGATAATGAACAAGACAACTTACACACCACCTTTCTTCCTGAAAGATCCCAAACCTGCGATCTTTCAATAAAGGCATGGAGGGGCTGGAGTGCGTTCAGGGAAGGGAACAGAGTTGGGAAGGGTCTGGAGCCCCACCAGTGGCTGAGGGAGCTGGGAAAGGGGCTCAGCCTGGAGCAAAGGAGGCTCAGGGGGCCCTTGTGGCTCTGCACAAGTCCATGACAGGAGGGGGCCGCCGGGGGGGTCGGGCTCTGCTCCCAGGGCACAGGACAAAAAGAAGCTGCTTTTCCCCCTTTACTACTAGAATTTTTCACCATGTTCAAGTTCTGGTTTTATCTGTTTATACATGAATTATTTGCAGTTTTGCCCCAAACCAGTATCACTGAGAACAGAGGCTTATCTGTTTTTGCTTTTTCCATTGCAATTATGTTCCTAGAGGGCAGATATCCATGGTTTTTAAAATATTTCTCACTCATCATAGCTTAAGGATTTGTGGCTGTTTTTCTCTTTTAATACAGTGTTAGATTATTCCATCTTTTTCTATTAGCATAACATTTATAAGTTCTGCTTCATTTTTTACTTGGTTTCTCATGTATTTTTTTCCTTTGGGTAGCATGGGAGAAAAAACAAACTAAGAAACATCTAACCTGCTGAGCAAAGGAACAAAAGTAGGAAAAATAAGTCCAATTCATAACACTTAAACTTCATAAAGGGAATGAATCACCTTGGGGGCCAACATCCCAGAGGCACATGGATGCAATTTATACAATTAAGACAGAAAAGTCAATCTGCTGTAAAGATCTACAGAGCCCTCAAATTCTTTAGGATTCATGGACTGACCCTCTGGAAAAAAAAGCCGACAAATCAAAGTAGTCCATGGATAAACTGAAAGGGCAAAGAAAAACAAAGTTTTTATTTTTCACTAAATTTAATTGGAGAATTGTTGGATAAAACAACAGATGCAGAGCAATTTTTGTTCAAGAATGCTGATAAAGAAAAGACAGAAGACACAGTTAGATTTAGTACTTTGATAAATCATGATTTTGAAATTTATTTTTACATATCATTTGCCTCATCTTTGAAGAATTTAACCTAACCCAGCATCACTTCCGAGCCACAGTGACAGTTCCAATTTTTAATAGGAGACTTCAGAAAAATTGGACAGCAATTTGCAATTTTTTAGCCATCAAGTTGTGTGTTATGTGAGACCAAGATACATGTTTTTCTAGATTAATAGAAGGCCTGGAATATTTTGGTTTCTAAGCTTCTTTCCCGTCTTTAACCAGAGATCAAGTATTGGAAAAACTGAGTAATTCTGAAACTATGAAGAATCTTCTCCTTCCTGACTTAACCTAAAACTTACAATGCCAGGATTTATTAAATGTAGTGTTCAAACAGAACATATCAGCTATGAAACATCCAGCCTCTCCCTATGCTTGTCATCAGAATCTGAATTTTGATGTGGTAAGTAGAAGAGTTTTAATTTCTCTTCTGTGGGGAGAAAAGATCACTGTACAAGTAGCACCTTTACAGAAGCAGAAGGTAGAGAATTAAGTGAGGCATTTTTCCACCCAAAGCTGCTGCAGAGCAGGAACTTTTTGACAAAGGCCAGAGAGACCACTTTTGGGGATGGGAAGAGCTAATTGGCCATTTCAGTGTGCAGAAAATAGGGAAAACACTGTGAGACAGCTTTGCCCAAGTGTTACCCAACCCAAATGTCAACAATCCAAAGGCTTGTCCTGAGAATCAACAAGAATAGCACATGCACGCAGGTAGATGGATTGTTATCCTGAAACCTTCCCAGACTAGGCAGTACCTGGACAATTTGGATTGAATATGCCCCAACGTGAGCATTGCCCCACACAGAAAAAAGATTTTATGTCCTCACAACACTCTGTGCATGCGCTCTGATTACTCGGAAATTTGAGGAGGGACAACCAGAAAAATTTGACGATGTAAATAAAATTAGTTACTACCAAAATAGTTTTAATGCAAAGGTTAAGGAGAAGACCTGGGTTTGAAGCATTTGTTTCAGACTGGGTTTAATTCCACTTCTCTCTGGTCTTCCAACCATCACTATGATCATTAATCAATCATGATTGCTAGTAACAGGATGTAAAAAATGAGTAAACCAGTCAGATAGCATATTATGAAAGTAGGGAATAAAGGCAATTATTAAGCCTCTCCACTGAAGGCTCTCGGTATCAACTGACCTTGCTTGGTTTTCTCCTGGGTAACTTTGCCTTGGGAACATCAAGGGATAGGTAACATGGGGGTTATATAGGCTTATTTCCATGGAGACTGACACAAGCATTACCAGGGTAATTAATTACTGCAGAGATCATGCATGAAGAACCACTGAAAAGGTGTTTCTGCTTTGACACAAATGATGAGCCACCACCCTAAAGTATTCCTAGTCACATGGGATAAGGAAAATCATGCACAATGGGTCCTGCAATGAAGACAACAGAAGAATTGATCTTATTTCTGAAAAAAACCCTGCTCTTTTCAGGCTAAGAGTCTCTTCTCTGAGGAATGAGGGGACTCAAGAACAGCTCTCACCCATCATGTGAAGTAAAATCAAAGTAAGCTCCACATGTCAGTGTGTATCTGGTAAGAATTGGGGATGTTGACTACACCACTCATGTCACATAACAAGAACCTGCCTGTTACCTAAAGTGAATCAAAATAACATCATTATTGGCATATTTTGTCAAATTAATGCAATTTGTGTTTTACACCTAACAGAGAGTTCAATAGGTCAGGGCAGATAGCAGAATACAGAAAGAAAAATCACTGTTGCTACCAAAGTTTAAAAAATCAAACTGTTCATGACTGCCACAGAATGACAAAATACTCTGAGCTGGATGGCCCCTTAAACTCATTTCAGCTTTGTGCCATGGGCAGAGACACCTTCCACGAGACCAGGCTCCTTCAAGCCCCATCCAATCTGGTCAAATACTCCATTTTAATTCTTCAATTAAAAAAAATTCAAACTAAAGCCAGCTAGGAGCACACAAAACTTCCAGAGAGATGTGACTAGAAATTACAGGAGGCAGACTAGAATGATTTCTGCAATAGAGAGCAAAATTGCACAAGGATGCCAAACCCTCTTGATCCAAGTATTCACTTGCATTTTCCTCTCACAAACCAGGAATGATATCTCAGTGGACAGTCACTTTGAGATTTCAGATTTACATTATTATTTCAGGGAACTGACATTTAGGGCATTCTGAGAGCAAAAGGTGGATGTCAGAGTACAGAATGGCATTTTTCCCCAGTGTGAATTATCTCGGTGTATATGTACCTTCTTTTTCATAATTTCATCTCTTCTTTCCTCATTCTTCTTAAACTCAGTCTCTGGAATCCAAATCCACAAACAAATGCTGCCCTCTCCTGGCTATTGAAACTCAGCAAATCCAACCAGCAAATAATTTGGCTTTATTATTGCATAAAGCAGTTAAAACAAGAGCGTGCACTGTACAGGCTGAGTTTCAGCAGGGTCTAGTGCTTGTAACTGTCCTAAGAACCTGGATTTTTGATCAATTATAGATTAAAACACACTCAAAATATCAGAAGAGATTTATGGCTGAGATAGCAGGACAGGAAACAGCCTCAGGTTGTGCCGAGGAAGATGTAGATTAGATATTAGGAAATATTTTTTCACTCAAAGGGTTGCAAAACACTGGAACGAGCTGCCTAGAGCAGTGATGGAGTCACCATCTCTGGAAGTGTTCAAAAAACTTGTGGATGTGGCACTTGAGGACATGGTTTAGTGGTGAAAATGGTGGTGGTGCTGGATTGCCAGTTGGACTTGGTGATCTTAAAAGTTTTTTCCAATCTTAATGATTCCATGATTTTATGATTCTGTAACAATATGCAGTTTAAAACCTAATTTTTAATGCCCAAAGTTGTGTATAAACTGCTGACAAAGTAACTGCTGCTGTCTGTAAATGGAAATCAGTGCACCTCACGTGCTTGGAATTCTGTGGCAAGCTAATGAGGCTCTCCTGACTGCACATCCCTCTGCCCAGCACCATTTGGGACAATACACACAGCATGTAACTCAGTCATTCTGAAGACAACTCCCTTGGAAGAGCCAAGTGTTTGGGGGTTTGTTATTATTTCTGCAAGAACTTACCAATATCATAGGCCATAAAATCCGAAGAAAAGCACTTGGCTCCGTGGCTCATGGAGGTGTCATTGTGAGTGTTCCCCCCAAACACCAGCATGGTCCCACTCACTATCACAGCTGTGTGCAAGTAGCGGAAAAATCGGCTGTCCTTCAGAATAGTCCTTCAGAAATAAAAATATATGTATTAATGAGACGGGTAAGTACCTGGCAAAGACAAAACACTCCATAAATCCAAGCTGAAGAACATTTTGAAGGTGCAGGGAAGAGGATGATAGTATCTAACTACTTTTCCTAATGAGGTGCTTAACAATTACATTCCACACTGTTCAATTCCTCCTGTAATTTCATTCTCATCTTTCCATTTGCTTTGCCAATTTATAGGACAAATATATCTATTACAGCCTCTTTTCAAAGCTATGGATCTTGAAATAATCAATTCTTTCCCTAGGGATTCTCAAGTTTTCACACTAACTTGGCTTTTGAGCATAGTCATCCTGGAAGACTCCAATATTTTATAGTAACACTGCTCTTACAGCAACCTAAAGAATTCTTTCACACTGGGCAGCATCTGTTGCTCAAAACTAAAAATTCTATTTTAAGGAAATATATACAGCTCCTGAAAATGGAGCCCTGCAGCTTAATACCTGCACAACACACTGACTAAATCATGGAAAGCACTATTCAAACTCACCACTGATCTCAGCTTTAATCAGTGGGATTGATGGCACCGAACACAAAGGGTCATCTTTTGGAGGATTTTCCTACTTTTGTGAGAGGATTTGTGTTTAAGGAGGGGATTTTGCCCCTCTGCCCTGTTCAGGTGAGACCCCACCTGCAGAGCTGCCCCAGCCCCGGGGCCAACAGCAGAAGGACGTGGAGCTGCTGGAGAGAGCCCAGAGGAGGCCCCGGAGCTGCTCCAGGGCTGGAGCCCCTCTGCTCTGGAGCCAGGCTGGGAGAGCTGGGAATGTTCCCCTGGAGAAGGGAAGGCTCCAGGGAGAGCTCCGAGCCCCTGGCAGGGCCTGAAGGGGCTCCAGGAGAGCTGGAGAGGGACTGGGGCCAAGGGCTGGAGGGACAGGACACAGGGAATGGCTTCCCAATGCCAGAGGGCAGGGATGGATGGGATATTGGGAAGGAATTGTTCCCTGTGAGAGAGGTGAGGCCCTGGCACAGGGAGCCCAGAGAAGGTGTGGCTGCCCCTGGATCCCTGGCAGTGTTCCAGGCCAGGTTGGACATTGGGGCTTGGAGCAGCCTGGGACAGTGGGAGGGGTCCCTGCCATGGCAGGGGGGGAACAGGTTAAACTTTAAGATCCCTTCCACAAAGGGACACCAAGTTGAGCCTGTGGTTGACACACCGGAGGGACAGGACTCAATCCAGAGGGACCTGGAGGAGCTCAGGAAGAGGGCCCATGGGAAGCTTATGAGATTGAAGAAGGAAGAGAGGGCCTAAATCACTGAAGAATAAAACAAAGAGTCAATTACACCAAAAAAAGCAGAGATAGAGATGAACAGACAGTCCTACACTCTCCACCTGTTCAACAGGACTTGCCAGACTGATGAAATAAATGTGACAAAAGAAATTTGGTGCTGCAGGACTTTGGAAGAACATTTTCACATTTGTTAAGTTTCTGCCTACTCAGCCAGATTTGTCCACTCCATGGCTGAAGTGGAAGATCAAATTAACCTAGAGAGGGAGTGGGGTTATTTCTGTGTGTACAACTGAGCAGGAAGGAGGGGGGTTGAAAATTAGTCACTCATCACCTTACTCATCAATACAGACTCACCAACAGATGTTGCAGAAACACAAACTATTTTAACACTCAATAAGAGATATAGTGACTCAAATTTACATGTGTTAACCCAAACACAGTCTCCTTTTTGTCAGGAGCCTTTGGAATCAACATTAAGAAAAACACAGAATTAAGGAAAATGTATTTCACCTCTGTTGCTCCAAGTTGTGAAGTATGGTTATAGCTTTTTAATAAAACTCACCTTTGGGCAGAAACAAATCACAGAATATTTCAGCTTAAGAAATGAACATTTCAAGCAGTTACAGAGCCAGAAGAAAATGGGGTTATAATAGAAATTCTTTTACAGTCTTAACTGCAGAATGGATTATCACTTGCTTGACTGCAGTAACTGCACTCATATGCACAGGCTGTACAGCTAGCAAGAAAAAAAATAGAATATATTTATTTTCAGCTTGAATCAAACAATAGATTAAAATGGATTTCTTGGCTTGCTCACAGCCTTGATTATATTGATGATATGATTCTCTATTCATAAAGGGACATAAAAACAAGAGATCCAAGAGCACAGCATCTATCCTGAATGCAGGCTGATGTAAACCACTGTACCCTTAGCAAATACCCATCCTCTTGTTCACTACAAACAAAACTGATAGGGCAGCAAACAGGAAAAAGATAGAACAAGAACCACCTACCACATACGAGAATCAACTTCATATTTGTACAAATCATCTGCCAGCCTGTACTTGTTGGCACTGAACGCTTTGTAACCTCCGTGGATATAGATTGACCTTGTATTTGGATCATAAACACTGCTGTGACCATATCCCCCTTGCACCAAAGCTCCACTCGTCTGTAAGATGCTCCAGGTATTTGTCACTGAAAAATATGAGTGACAAAACATAGTTAATTTCTGTCCATTAACAACTCATCAACAACATGGTGAAATAAATTGGGATTCCCCTGACTTAGATTTAGACACTGTCTCTACCACTTCATATCCAAAAATATTCTCCTTCAAGAAGTTTGTTGTCAAGAAGCGTTGCCAGGTATTTTCAATTAGAGCAGAAATAGCTCTTCCACAGTCATTTATTACATTTTGCAGACAAGCTAAGTAAATGAGAAATTAAAAGTAGAAAAACAATAGATTTCATTTCAATGACATGAAAATGCCAGCACTGTGACTTGATTTGGAATGGGACTCAAGAGCACTTTTACTTTTTATACATATATAAACATATATATAAAGCCAGACAGCACTGAAGCCAAGTCTGACTGTGAAGAACACTGCAGTTAAAAACTAATATGTGATTCATGATCCTATATCTCACTCACTAAAATAACATTGGTCTGAAGCACTTTAGACATATTATAATGGCAACTGAAATAAAAATACCACACTACACACCAAATCTCTGTAGTAAGTGCTGAATGAAACCCTATGCAAACTTCCCAACTCCAGGCCAGATGAGGCACACAAAAGGCCAGGGAATTGAATAGTCTGCAAGATCACATACGGCAAAAACAAATCACTGCCCCACACACCCTGGCTCTCTCTGGATTTCTCCTAGAGGAAGAAATCTCGCTCATAGGGACACCAGAGAATCAGGCTCCAGTAGATCCTCTGGATCAGGATGACTGAAGGACAAGGATAACTGGTCCAAAGTGCAGACAGGGCCACTCTTTCTGAGAATAACCAGCACATTCCTGTTGTGAACTTCCTGTGTTTAACTACAATCTCCACATGGTCCATGGAGCCAGCAACAAGCCTCCATTTCGGACTTAGGTAGAAGTTCAGTTTACCTGGAAAGCTTTCTGTGCTTCTCCACTGGCGATACTAGAAATCTCTGGATCCTAAAATCAGAGCCTGGGCTTTTCCAGGATATGGGGGTCAGATCCTGTCAGGGATATGGGAATCCAGAAATTCAGCACCTGTTTCACTAAGCTTCTGCTGCTGGGGACATGGGTATTAGGTTAAGTAGATATTTGGTCTGAATTGTTACAGTCATTATTATAATTGCAGAATTAAAAAATAACTTCAAAAGTGTTTCCTATGTCAGAGGGAGAAAGGAAAATTAATCTAAATTGTCCCACAGTTATCCTGCTTTGTCTCTCAATCACAGCTTTATGTCTTCGGGACCTACCACTGTGTATAAAGCTGGAGGCACATGGCTGCCTGCTCCCTGAGTTATACAAATATGTTAGGTTCAACTTCTTGTAAATACAAACAGGAGGAGGTGAACACGTTTGCCCGTGTTTTGCTATCTGAACATGAGTCATTTAAATAATTTTCAAACCAACTCTTACACTTGAAGCAACTGGCAGGAGGGTCCCTCTGACACTCACCCAGGTTGTACTCCTGGACATTGCTGATGTAGCCATAGAGAGGGCAGTGCCCGAACAGGACGAGCATGACGGTGCTGTTGTCCTGCAGGGTGACAATGTGAGCCGAGTGCCCGACCACAGCGTACTGCTCCTTGGCCTTCGGAGTCACCAGGGCCCAGCTCTGGTTGGAAACGTGGAACACCCACAGCTGGCTGCTCACATTCCCCGTCGCATCTATCTTACCACCATACATGTAGATATCGTCCTGAAAGAAGGCAGATAAAATAAGGCCAAGGAGTTTAGCATTTTGGGAAACAGCTGTTTGGTAAGGAATGAAGGTACCGGTCTGAAGTTACTTAATACAGTCCCCTGGAGAGGGGCTTGGGAGAAGGGCCTGGAGTGACAGGACAAGGGAGAATGGCTTCCCACTGCCAGAGGGTAGGGTTAGATTGGATATTGGGAAGAAATTCTTCCCTGTGAGGGTGGTGAGGCCCTGGCACAGGGTGCCCAGAGGGGCTGTGACTGCCCCACCCCTGGCAGTATCCAAGACCAGGTTGGATGAAACTTGGAGCAACCTGGGACAGTGGGAGGTCCACAGCAGGGGGTTGGGACTACATGATCTCTAAGGTCCGTTCCAACCCAAACCATTTTGTGATTCCATGATGAATTTTCACCCTTTGAGGTTCTTCAAGTGTTCTGTTTGTGAACCGTGGTGTGCGGAGTTTTTTGAGTGTTTATAATTAGGTTTTGTACAGGCCTGCACTGTTCGAGCTAAATAACATTCCCAAACCCAAAGGTCAATAAAGGATAAGCTCATTTTGTTTCCAAAGACTTTGCCATCCTGCTCTTACATGGCCTTTACTCACAGCAAGGCACACAGGTGAGAAAGCAGGTAAAAACAGTCAAATCCATTTTCTGTGTCAGATGCTGGAAGATCAGATTCACAAGTTTACTTGCAGAGCAAGCAACAGAAGTCCCTAATTCCCCAGCTCTGCTTGGTGTCTTGGACAACAGAGCTCATAAAAATATTCACATGATCTACATAAAAGGCAGCTGGGGAACCAGCTGGACTCCAGCAACTTCAGCCTCAGGCATGTCTTGTCAGCAGAGACAGCAAGAAGGAAATAATGGACTCACTGACCTCAGTCATCCTTAAAATCTCTGGGAAAAGGGCAAAGAAGGCACACACAGGCAGAGGCACTAGAGACCTCCCAGGATACCCACCCAAGGATTTCCTAGAGCACAAGTATACAGCCTGAGCTGAGCAGGGACAAGACTCTGAATGAAGAACGCTTCTCCCAAAGCAAGACTGATCTGGGATAAGGGGTGGGAAGCAGGAGAAGAAGTGGAAATCAGCTGGGAAGTGAGTCTGGAACACTGAACTTACCTTGTGTAATGCCAACGAATGACCATATCTCATCTCTATTGAGTTCACAGAGTTGTTCAGTGGAAGCCACTCTTCAGAAATAAGATCATACCTGTATAATAAAACCTGAATTATTTTCCAAAGAATAGGTATTAAAGCTGAGAATATGATTGCTTGTTCTTTCTAAGATTTGGGGAAAATTATTTACCAATATAATATGTTATATATAATTACTTACTAAAATAATAAATTCTGCCATGATTTCAGCATGCACAAAGCTCACACAAACTACTTATGGGTTAAAAAAATCCAGTTGAGCCTGCTCTGTTACTCAACATCCACATATTGATTTCCTTTGCCCTGTTTTCTTTTTCATACAAAGCCAAGAGCCAATGCATTGCCTATTAAGCTGTGACAACCTACACCACCTCTCCCTCAAAAAAGTAGGAAAACTTTACACTAAATTTAGGTAATTTCCAACGACTTGATTAAAAACACTCTGTCAGTGCTTAAAAAGCACTTTTTAATTATGTCTGCCATTCAAGCTTGAAATAACATAAACCCTTTGCCCTGGAAATGGCTTGTGGCTTTTTATTTAAAATAATGCGCTATACTTGCGAGGCTTAGAGCCTTGTGAGATAAAATCATCTCTGAGGAAGCATTCAACAAAGCCATAGGGTATCCTACTAAAAAATGAGGTGTGACTTTGGAGGAGTAAATTGTGGGTGCAACTAGCAACTGTTCTACATTGAAATGCGTGTTTTCAGCTCCTCTTCCCTATAAGAATTATTACCTCTGGATGTGAGTGCAGAATACACAGCTCTTACTTAGGTCCATCAAAGTGAGGTATGCGAGTATCCCTGGAAAAAAATCCAGCTTTTGCCTAGCTCTGCCCAAATACAATATAAAAGCTGGGGGTTTTTTAATGGAGTATTTCCATGAAGCACACAACTATTAATCGATACTTCAGTTACTGTTAAATCTCCTGAAATAATTGCATATACGTTCTCATCCTAATGCCATTCCCCGTTTGGTATCCCATCCACTATGGATAACCATCCAGAGTAAACAGTATGTGTTAATTAAGGAGCCAAAACCTCTGAAGTCACACAGACACGACATAAGGAAGGGCTAAAAACACTGAAGCAAAACTACCCTCTTTGAATATGAGGCCAGACATAATTTAGGAGCCAGCCCAGAAATATACAGAGAAGAGTTAAATGCTGTCAGACACAGATGAATCAAAAACTCAATGAATATCAGCAACCTTATGCTTTTCTTTTCCAAAATTAGCACCCCTTAGCAAGATTTTCCCCCATCTCAAATGTGAGCCTGAGTTTTTATTATGATTGTTTTCCCTTGGAGATGAAGCACAGACCAAAGCAAAGCACATCAGGTGACATTTCCTAAAAATAACTCTCAAATCTAAGTTCCTCTCTTTAGTTTTTATTATCTGGGTTTATACTCACGCTAAAACCTTCTGAGAGTCAGAATGATTGAAGACATAGCCTCCAACAATCCACATTTTATTGTCATGGATGACGGTTTTGTGAGATGCTCTAGGAAGTTTTGGAAGAGAGTATTCCTCCCGGGTCCAAAACGATTGGTTTGCAGGAAGAGGAATTGAACAGCTAGGACCTGGGAAAAGAAGGTTTAAAAATTGTATTTTTCCAAAGCCTGTATTTCAGCCAGAGGTCAATCTCCTGCCAGTGCTGTAGCTGGTTGCTTTTGAGTTGTAAGACTAATTCTTATGTGTCAGTAGGTCTTTGCAAAGGAAAAATGTATGTTCAGCCCAAATCATTGCCAAGTTGCATGTGGCTGATCAGCTCAGTTGGACATGAGAACAAGGCATTTTACATGTTCAAACAGGTGAACTATGGCAACCAGGCTCAAATTTGCTTTAGGTGAATAGCAATGAGGTTTAAAGTGATGCCTGCACACCACAAATTGGTCCCGCTTTGGATGGTGATGAAGCTGCTTTTAAAAGCAGTTGTAAAAAAACACAGAATCACAGACTGGATTGAGTTGGAAGGATCCCCTTCCACCCCGCTGCCATGGGCAGATACACCTTCCACTATCCCAGTTTGTTCCAAGCCTCGTCCAGCCTGGCCTTGGACACTTCCAGTGAACCAGGGGCAGCCACAGCTTCTCTGGGCTCCCTGTGCCAGGGCCTCCCCACCCTTATTGTAAAGAACTTCTCTGTATCTAATCTAAACAATCCAGTTTCAATTTGAAGTCATTCCCCTTTGCCAGGTCCCTCCATCCTTTGCCCCCAGTCCCTCTCCAGCTCTCCTGGAGCCCCTTCAGGCCCTGCAAGGCCTCTGAGCTCTCCCTGGAGCCTTCCCTTCTCCAGGGGAACATTCCCGGCTCTCCCAGCCTGGCTCCAGAGCTGAGGGGCTCCAGCCCTTGGAGCCTGTCTGTGGCCTCCCGTCCAGCATATCCATCCTTCCAAATGAAGTGTGGGCTCTGAAATTTAAAAAGTAGATACTCTGTTCCTAGTCCAAATGCTAATACTTGTCAAGCAGAACATTCCAACATACTCCCAATTAAGTTGCCAGTTCCATACATAGAAAATGCACCCCAAAAGTTCTCTATATCCACCAGGAGACTCACCTTGCCAGCCTGCAGAGCACAAACACATCTTCGAGTCATTGGTGTTGCACCAGCCTCTCTCAGGTCCCCCACACCCCTCTGTGCAGTAGGGAATGTCACAAGCTTCTCCCTTCCAGTGCCCGATACACTCACACTGCAGAGCGCTGGTGCTGCTGTTCAGCTTGCACTCCCCTTGGCCAGAGCAGTTATTGGGACACATATTGAAACTGGGGACAGAGCAGAAAGTAGCTTGTCAGGAAGGAAGCAGATTGCCAAGACTTATTAACAAAGGCGAGAGCGATGCTGAGCAAAGGTGATACAAATCATTGCAAACCAAGAGACAGTCATCTGGGACTTGGTGTGATGGACCTGTAGAGATTTGTTCGCTGTTCCTACAGAACTGCTTCATTTCACAAGTTAAACTCTCAGCTCCTCTGAGAAAATTATCAATATGATTTTTAGCTATTTGTAAGGCAAATGACTTGACTTAAAACACCCAACAGTAAGTGAGGAATTTAATCAGACTATAAGGCTGCTGTGGTGTCTGTGCAATTTATACTTAAACTGCTCACAATTAGGTGCTATTCTGGGATCTGCTTACCAAGAGAACAAACTGGAGATGAAACTCAAGCCGAAGACGTGCCCGGCTTGAATAATTTCTGATTTTATAATATCTGCAATGTAGCTGAGGCAAAACCAGATACATTCTTGGTAAAGGTCCAAATTTTGAGATTATATTTATTTCCAGACTCCAGTTTTTGCTGGTGTATCAACCAGTACAATTCACAAATGGGGACTGCTACCCATTATTGTCACTGTCGCTGGCTTCAAGACACAATTTCACAAGTGTTTGTTGAGTACCTACACCCAGTAGTAACTACGAAGACTGTTAAAAGAAACAAATTTACCACTTAATCTACATGCTGCAAAAATGTTACCAAGAAACCTAAGAATCAGAACACAAAACAGCACTTGAAAATTGTTTGAAATTAAGAAGAAAGTGAAGAATTAAAAGAATGTTGTTCCTGAAGAGAATATTGTATTGTAATGGTGCAAACCCAACAGCTGGCAGTAGATGGAGTCCTGGTTTATGTGATCAGCCAGACTTGAAAATGCTGCTTCTTCAGCTCCTCTGATTCAAGTACATTTGTAAAGGCTGCTCAACATCTTCCGGAGCTTTCAAGGGGTGCTCGATAGCCCCTATTTTTCAAAGAATTCACTATTATGTGGATTATTAACCACATATTTATGTTTTTACTAAGAACGAATGCACTGAGACTTGATACTCAAAAACTAAGCTCCTCACTCTAAGAGAAATTCAATTTTTGCAAAAAGTCAGTTGTGACTGAAGTTCTTCCAGCTCTTTTTTTCTGAAAGAGGTGAGATCTTCTGCAGGTTACTCCCAAGTTAAATCTCCTAGTCTCCTAGTGTGGCACAAACATAACTTGCATCTGTAGGAGCAAAAAAACTCAAAGCTCACAATCTCTACAGAAGCATAACCTTCCATCTCTGTGAATATGTCCACACATTTACTTCAAGACAAAACCTTTCTAAAAGTAGTTGATGAATAAGGGAGCACACCGGAATTACTTTTAAAAAGTTCATCAATGAGGACTAAATACATGTCACTGAACAGAAGGCACCCATTTATTTAGAATATGAATGAAAGAATATAAAACCATTTCAGAATAAAAAGAAGCCAGATTAAGGGATTCAGTCCAGGGATTGAATAAGAAAGAGCATCCCAAGCATGACAATCCTCAAGAGCAGGTACAGCCCAGTGTCTCAACTGAAATGTGTGGCTGATGGAAAAGTGTGCTTGAGCAGAAGTATCTCTGCAGAACACTCACAAGTACAGACATGCACAAAACATACCAATTCTTGTTGATTAGATATAATCAAACTGATCTAATAACATAAATAACACAATGTCTTTTGAAGCAAACATTTGCCCACGCTTACAACTGACAAGCTGTAACATTGAGCACATGGCACTTATTAGCTGTTGCAAGGATATAATAATGATAAAAATCTAATTTCAGGAGTCTTCTCATAATCACACACTTCAATGGGAATTGCTTATTTCAAGAAAAGAGGAAATCTCCTTTTGCTCAACCTGCAGCATCACTGTGGACTGGTGCCACTTACTTATAGGTGATGTTAAACCCTGTGAGATTATAGGCAGCATCACTGAAGAAATGTAGAAGCGCATATCCAGAAGTAGCTACAACTTCAGGTACTGTTTCATTGCTGTCTTTCTCAGGAACAATAAGACCACTGGAAAAGTAAAAGAACAATATTAGAAGTGAAAAAAGAAGCAAAGCAACAAGAGTAAATGCACCAGTACTAATAAAATAATTGAAATTCAATGTATTTCCATTATTTGAAGAATAATGAATTTGTGGAATTGTAAATAAATGTATATCAAAAGTATTTAACACGAGAAAACCTGAAGCTGTCCAGAATGTTAGTTATCCTTATCAAAAACCTTTCCCTCCCTTGTTACTCAGCAATGAATTAAGCAGGTCCCATTCATAAAACAAGGTGGCATGTTTGGGAACAGAAATTAATGCGTTCCAAAAGAATGAAACCTGTATTACAAAGTCAAACTAAAGGTCTGCTGAGCACGGATCTCCTCCTGACCGTAGGCTACAAAATGATTGGGACAGGCTGTGACAAATCAAGCAAGTACAGAGCGTTTTGGTGTTGTGTAATCCAGCTCCCAGACATCCAGTTCAGATGCTAAGACCTAGCGGATGCACCCAAGTCAGCACAGTTAAATAAACCATTCATCCACGCTTCTGTCCAATTTCTTTTTTAATCATTTATATCCTTTTCACCTGAAAAAATCTGCAGCGAGGTTAACAATTTAACTCCACAACAGCAGAGAAATGATTATTCTACTCATTTTTGACTTGCTGCCTGTTGGATTCCTTTTCTATGAGAAATAGGAACAATCAGTAGTAGAATCGCGGACTGGTTTGCATTAGAAGCTTAAACCAGAGGCTTAAAGCTCATCTCATTACATCCCCTGCCATGGCAGGGACACCTCCCACTATCCCAGGCTGCTCCAAGCTCCAGTGTCCAACCTGGCCTTGGACACTGCCAGGGATCCAGGGGCAGCCACACTTTCTCTGGGCTCCCTGTGCCAGGGCCTTCCCACCCTCTCAGGGAACAATTCCTTCCCAATATCCCATCTAATCCTGCCCTCTGGCAGTGGGAAGCCATTCCCTGGGTCCTGTCCCTCCAGCCCTTGCCCCCAGTCCCTCTCCAGCTCTCCTGGAGCCCCTGCAGGCCCTGCCAGGGGCTCAGAGCTCTCCCTGAAGCCTTCCCTTCTCCAGGGGAACATTCCCAGCTCTCCCAGCCTGGCTCCACAGCGGAGGGGCTCCAGCCCTGGAGCAGCTCCGGGGCCTCCTCTGGGCTCTCTCCAGCAGCTCCACGTCCTTCTGCTGTTGGCCCCGGGGCTGGGGCAGCTCTGCAGGTGGGGTCTCACCTGAGGGGACAGAGCGGCAGAATCCTCCCCTCCCCTGCTGCCCACACCAGGGATCAGCCCAGGGCATGGGGGCCATTCTAGGTCCCAGTTCACAAGGCCAGGGCAGGTACAGGTCTCACCCACCAGCATCCCCAAGTCCTTCTCCACAGAGCTGCTCTCAATCCCTCCATCCCCCAGTCTGTTCTGATACTCGGGATTGCTCCAGTCTGATGCAGGACCTTGCACTTGACCTTGTTGATCCTCATGAGGATCCTACAGTGCTGCTCCTTGGGCCTGTCCAGGTCCCTCTGGATGCTATCTCACCCCTCAGGCATGTCAACTGCACCACATCTTCCTGTCATCCCTTCTTTTATAAGCTCCACCTGATTTATCACATCCACGTTTGTTGTCTTTTCTATCCTAGCAGTCTGTCATACCCCCAACTCCCACCTCATTTTTTGCTTCACACTTCTGGACACCTTCGGCTGTTTCTCTCACCGTTCCAGGTTCTCTGAGATCCTCCAGCCTTTTAGTTTTCCAGGACTGGCAGAGAAAAGCAAAGGTGGTGGGCAAGACTATCCACTGTATTTCAGACAGGACACATTGCAGATTTGTATAATGGTTGGTCAAAATAATTGGAGTAAACTGACAAGGAGACTAAATGAGCTTTGAAAAAAGTAACTGTTACCTATTTACTTATTGCACTAAATACTTTGTATGTGAAAGGGAATGTTTACTCTTCATTTAACAGAAGCCTGACAATAACAAAATGAAAAAGTTAATTCCTCCCTCATACAAGAGGCATCAAAGTGGGCACAAATTCAATGTCTATTGCATCTATGTTTTTAAAAGCCTTTATCCATGCACAGCATATTGTCTACCACCCCCTATTCACAGTCAGCTGCTATTTTCCTGTACAGATCCATCTTTCCCCAGCCTCACTCCCATTTTCAAAGGCAAAGTCAAAGCTTTGTGACAAGCAGAGACTTCGAGTCACAGAGCAGAGCATGTCGGGCTGGGAACCAGAGGCAGCTCCAGCCACTTTCCTGGGAAAACAGCTGAGCCTTGTCCCGTGCCCTGTGACTCCTGGGTATCCAAGGCCACCATCAACTAAAAAGCAACGATGAAAAGAATTTCCCTTCTGAAAAGAAGTTACTTTTCCTCTTTTCATATCTATTTGGAATAGAAAGCAAATGCAGTTGAAGACAGTTTCCCAGGACAGAGTAAATGAGTTTATCCACTAAAGGAAATCGCTCGCAGCTACCCACAGCACCCATTAATACCTCCTGGAAAGCACTTTTCTATGACCTGAATTTTTCTGACCCACAATACAATACAATGGTGTGCTCCAAGAATAGAACAGACACCCAGCGATCCTTTTTGCTACAGATTTTGGGGTATTTGCACCAAATGTAGCAGATGAATGAGCTACCTACAGCAGGATCACACTGCAAGCTGCGCAACAGCCCTTCCTGCACAACAGTCTTATGGTGAACAAAAAGATATCCTTCATTTTGCCAATGTGCCATAAAATCACTGGAACCTGATCCCATGTTTTGGCTAAACAACTCCAGCACATCTGCTGATATGCAATTCAATAAATATTTCCTTATGAGAAAGCCAAATTTCCCCCCGCTGCTCATTTGCTTCTCAAGGATATGAGATTAAAAGCCAAAATTAATTCCCTTTTCCTCTCTGGAAGAGATCCCTTGTTTCATTCTCAAAATTTGAGACTTCTGACGTTTATTTTTCTAAGAGATCATCTCTCACAAAACCAAAGAACAAACTTCTTGTTTGGTTCATAATATTCCTTTGCAGTGGAAACTGTAGGACAGTACATCACCACAGGAAAACAGACATTTGGAAACAATTCGGGTAAGGCAAACTGCAGCTCAGGGACAAGAAAAAATTTCTTTGTTCTGGTTTCTTCTTCAGCACTTATCACTGATATTACAGGGCAAAATAAGTGGAATCAAGACAAAAAAATCCCTTCAATAATATTTCCTAATAAAAGGACTATCACTAGACAATTCCTTGTTTTTTCATAGAAATCTCAAATTTGGGATGTGTTTGACAATAACACAGGTACCTCCATAACGATGCTTGCATCCCTCTTTCTCCCTTATTTCCATCTTTTTCTGGTGATTCATGTGTCAATAATGAAAGAGGATGTTACCCCACCTACACAAATTCAAAACAGCCTGAGGAAACTTAATCATAGAATGGTCTGGGTTGGAAGGGACCTTAAAGGTCATCTAGTCAAATGCCCCTGCCATGGGCAGGGACACCCTCCACTAGACCAGGTTGCTCCAAGTCCCATAAACATGGCCATGAACATTTCCAGGGATGGGCATTTTAATTTCTTTCAGGTAAAGCCATGAAGAGAACACAACACAATGGTAACAATCAGATCCCTGAAAGGCTGAACCTCAAAAATAGTGAATACATCAGCCTGTTCCAAGCATTTTATGGAATAAACAGAAGCAGAAACAGAATTTACATCTGCCATGAAAAAGAATCCAATAGGCAGAATCAGAATGATAAAAGATTATGCAAAACTTCCTTTAAATTACGATCCAGAATCTCTGAGCAACTCGACTCTGGCCAAGATTAGTATGTTTCACAACACGCTGCTTTTATGTCCTTTCATAGGTTTCAAAACATTTTGCAACCATCTCTACTCCAAAGGAAATAAACACTCCTACTCAGCTCAGCTGCCCAGTGACACCCAAGGAAAGGCAAACCTCTGCTTTGCACTGAAACAACATCTATTTTCTATAAGCTGGATTTGTGAAGTCAGTGGCAGAAAGTAAAACAGTATCACAGAATCAATGAAACATAGAATAGCCTGGGCTGGGAGAAACTTTAAAGATCATCTTGTTCCACCCCCTGCCACAGGCAGGGACACCTCCCACTATCCCAGAGTGCTCCAAGCCCAGTCCAGCCTGGCCTTGGACACACCCAGGGATCCAGGGGCAGCTACAGCTGCTCTAGGCACCCTGTGCCAGGGCCTCAGCACCCTCACAGGGAACAATTCCTTCCCAATATCCCATCTAGATCTACTCTCTGTCAGTAGGCAGCCATTCCCCCTTGTCCTGTCACTCCATGCTCTTGTTCAAAGTGTCTCTCCAACTCAACATGAAGGCTCACTTCAAAGATTGGAAGTCCACAATTATGTCCAGGAGACCCAACTTCTCCATTGCCCTGCACACACTGCCCTGTTCTTCCCCTAGAGCATTGAAAAATTGGAATAATTTAAAACAAACAGCACCTCCTCTATTGTTTTTCCTGGATTTGCTATGTGAGTATCACGGTACTGGTATATTGCTCATTTCCTCCTGAGACACAACCTGTTAGAGATCAAAAGCACGAGAAGCTCTACTGAGCAGAAAACAGGCAAAATTCGGAGTCACAAAAGGAATGGGAGAAAATACAGAGTAGAGCTCACAGAGGAGTAAAAGGACAAAGATGATACTGAAAAATCAGCTTTGCAATCCATAAAAATCCAATGCAAACAAATTATCCTGATTTTTAAATACTTTGATCAATCTGGACACACAGGTACACAAAAGGGCAAAATTTCTCTGTTACTAAAACCCAGTCCATGCACCTCATCTATACAAGAGTAAAACTAAACAAACTAAAAATAGAAGTTACGGAAAACTAAAAATAAAACAATAGCAAAAAAATAAAAAATGAGAGAGGAGAACATAAGGAGACATCTCAAATTTATTGTCTTAAATGAAGCAAGATGACTCCCAAACATGGACTTTTAAGGAAACAAAGCCATTGCAACAATACTGACTTTAAAAAAAAAAAAAGGATACATTCATTACAGAGCTGGCACCACTTCAAAGTACAATCTTTCTTGAAACCTTCTTCCCTTTTTGCAGACCCAGCTGCTGCAGCACCACCACAGGGAATCTTCTCTGTCTATAGAACCCTCCAGACCAGGGGCTTTGCCCAAAAAGCCTCCTCAGTTCTTACACGATTGTTGTTATCATAGAATCACGGAACACGTTAAGTTGGAAGGAACCTTAAGGATCATCTCATTCCACCTCCTGCCATGGCAGGGACACCTCCCACTGTCCCAGGGGGCTCCAAGCCCCAATGTCCAACCTGGCCTTGGACACTGCCAGGGATCCAGGGGTAGTCACAGCTTCTCTGGGAATTCCAGCCCAGCCCCTCCCCACCCTCCAAGCCAGCAATTCCTTCCCAAGACCCCACCCCAATCTCCCCTTTCCCAGTGGGAAGCCATTCCCTGGGTCCTGTCCCTCCAGCCCTTGGCCCCAGTCCCTCTCCAGCTCTCCTGGAGCCCCTTCAGGCCCTGCCAGGGGCTCGGAGCTCTCCCTGGAGCCTTCCCTTCTCCAGGGGAACATTCCCAGCTCTCCCAGCCTGGCTCCACAGCGGAGGGGCTCCAGCCCTGGAGCAGCTCCGGGGCCTCCTCTGGATTTGCTCTGGCAGCTCCACGACCTTCTGTTGTTGGAGCCCAGAGCTGGATACATTTTCCCACGGCAGCAAGATCAGTTACAGTTTCTGGCAAAGAATTGAGGGAATAGAAGGAAAAAATAGAGGAGAGTCAACCATATGATCTATATACGAGGAAACGAAGAAGGAGTGAGGTTTCTTTAACTTCAAGGAGAGACAGCTGAGGAAGGGTGAAATCTAATTTTTTACCTCAACTGCCTCAGGAGACATTAGAGAGAAGGGAATACCAGAGGTTAACAAGAAAAGGACAGAAGGCAACACACACAGGTTGCAGCAAGAGATTGTGACAAGACATTAGTATTACATTCATTTTTTATCATTATTCTTTTTATTTTTTATCACCAATCTCTGGACCACTGACCCAGAGATCAACGAGATCTCCATCCTAAAGATAAATTCACACCTTGACTGGACAAAGTCTTGAGCAAGGGGCTCTGCTGCTCACCCTGCTCTGAGAGAGATAGGACCCTTCCAACTCAACTCACCCCTACACTCAAAATTTGGGTGCTCAAGTGCTGTACTGAGCAGCAAGTAAAAAAAGGATGGCAAGCTGATCCTGTTTCCTGAGGGAACATGGGCTCACATGACCATCCATCTGGCACCTGATAGCAACCACCAGGAGCTTCTGGGCCATTGCCAAAGGTCTTGCACAAGAACAACTGGGTTTGACAAGGAGAACACCCCCTGCCAACCAGAGCAAAATGAAAATAACGGTGCAAAAACAGCTTGGGTAAATGTTTAGTGTGAAGTTAACAAAACTAACAAAAGTTCTCAGGTGCTGAGTGGAGTTAATCTAACTCAGACTTCTTCATCAGCGCTGACAAACATGCTGCATTTGTTTCCATGCTTTTTTACTGCATTTTTGACGCAGCACATTTACACAGCCTCATTGTGCCTGTGATCACAAATATAAACCAGCAAAGATATTTTTAACGCTGTTCAATAAAAAAAAGCTTAATGTGCAGGACCAGACAGCTCTAGGGGCTCTCAGACTACAAGGCGTTTAGTCTATGCAGACATTTGAACTGTGTAAATGCTGGCATTATGCAAATATTTATTGTTGTTAAAAATTGATAAAACCAATTTAAAGCTTCCCTATAGTCCAGTGCTGAGGATTTCCAAGATCATTTTATATATATATATACAAGATAGATATATATATATATATTCAGGATAAATATCATCTTGTGAACACACATAAATTAGCATCAGAAGGTCAAGAAAACAAAATAAGAGCAGTGAAGGAAGTGAAGGCTCAGGGAACTACTGTAAAAAGCCATGGAGGGAACAAAAACTGAGTTCAGAGAGGAAGGAATTTCTAGTGTTTATCAACAAACTCTGAAACTTTACAGGGTCCAGCTGTACGAAGCTCAATCTCACAAATCTCCTGGCAGGGTGCAAAAATAACAAACAAGGAAATACAGTCATGGTAATAATAAATTCAATATATCCCAAGTAAACTGAGAAAATATGAACACTGCTCTTAAAAAATTCCAGTGCATTTATTTTGTCTTCGAGAAAGGTGTTTTTCAACAGATGCTTTCTGGTACTTCACCATAAATGAGAAGCATCTGCCATTTCCTGAACTTGGATTACTGAACACCACAGCTCACTGCTAATGAAGTTAAATTCAACTGTCATCTAAAGAAGCAATTAAAAAAATAATTGGAATTTTTCCTACCTCAAAAATGTTATTGTACTAAGCTCACATTTGCTTGTCCTCAGGCCCAGGTTTCCTGGTGTACAGATTTCCCAGACTGAACCATAACTGTTAATGCTGTGAATTACTTATAACTTCAATTTTAAAAGCCTATTAATTTTTTTGTGTGAAAACACACAAGAAACGGCAGCCACAAATCATCATCATTTCACCTTTTCACCAGTGTATTAAAAAATAGCTTGATTAGAGCAAAATGACATTGGGTCAAGATGACATTTTCTCCTCTTCCTGCACATCAATCAGGGCATGATACCAGGAGAGCACTTCCAGGTGGCATTGCCAGGTTTTTGAAAGAGAGAAGGTTTTTTCTTCAAATGAGGTGTTCTGTTTTCACCTCATGTTAGTCTGAAGCTTTACAGGAAACATTCCTTCACTCCAAAACAACTCTACATTTGCAGTTAAAGACCAAAAAAACCACATGTGGTGGTTTAAATTTTTATCAACTTTTGTTCCTCTGCTGATCTTCTCTCATAGACATTACAAGGATTTTCTAGAACAAACACAACGTATTTTTAGACCTTCATTTCACAAATGAGAGAAAGCCCAGCAGAAGGTTAATTCTGGAAATAGTTACGCAGCCACTTGGAACAAGTAGAGTCCCAGGGGAACCGTTAAGTTTTTTCCATAGATAACTTGGGCTTATTTTCCTAATTTCAGCTTAAAGAATTAAAAGCATAAGGTGGTTGTGTCACTGCGAGATTGAAATACAGAAATGCACAAGTTACATTTAGGTCTCAGCACGAAATGTCAATTGTTCACCAGCACCCACACTGCTCTCTCATCACATGGACAAGCCAAATACCTGTAGCCTGTTGGCAGAATGGACACTTTTACTTGTCAGGAGATGGAGAGGGACATTTGACATGGGATGGAGAGACAGGACATGGGGGAATGGCTTCTGACTGCCAGAGGGCAGGATTAGATGGGATATTGGGAAGGAATTGTTCCCTGTGAGGGTGGGCAGGCCCTGGCACAGGGTGCCCAGAGCAGCTGTGGCTGCCCCTGGATCCCTGGCAGTGTCCAAGGCCAGGCTGGACACTGGGGCTTGGAGCACTCTGGGACAGTGGAAGGTGTCCCTGCCCATGGCAGGCGTGGGACTGAATGAGCTTTAAGATCCCTCCCAACCCACACCATCCCGTGACTCTATGTTTTTACAAGGTTGATCCATTGCTGTTGTTCCTGAACAGTGTTCCAAATAGCTTAAAAATTCAAAGTTTAAGGTACATAAAAGATATACATCATTTTATAAGACCTCCATGTCTACAACATTAGCTGGCTTTTGCCCATCTGTCTGCATTGATACACTACAAGTTTAACTCATAACTCATATTCAAACTCATAAATGGGGCAGTTTTCTCCTCTCAAAGGAGCCTGCACAGCAAATCACCTCCAGCCCAGACAGATGACAATAATTTTTTTGTCTCTCAAAGAATCAGGATTTGGAAATGAAAACATACTTACATGCTACAGTGCAGTGACATGACTTGCTCATTGTAAAAGCGAAAAACAACTCCTTAATTGTTTATGCTGACAAACAGTGCACAAAAGGACACTGGCTATATGTGCTGCACTTGCAGTGTTATACATTTGGATTACTGGATCATATTTACAATGTTAGAAGCCACATTTAAGTCAGGCTCTAAGTTAAGAAAATACACCTGGCTACAGTTAAGAGTCTCACAAAGGGGAACTTACCTAAAAGCTGCCAATAAGGGAGCATAAATTGAATCTCCATCATACACATACAAGTGGTCCCAACTGCACTCTGTGGCAAAGTGATTGAATCGAAGCCTGAGGATTGTGTTTGGCCTGTAAAGAAAAAAAAAGAAAAAATAAAAGAAAGAAAATATTTGTTATTAGCCACTCAACACACAGGGCAAAACCCCTTCAACACACTCCTCTGATGTGAAGCTCTGGTCTAGACAAGACTAAAACTGAGTGACTTGGTGTAACTGTAGGCATTAAACATGCTGTGGCTCAGGGTTTTTTTGGTGTGCAGCCCCCATGGTATTAAACAAAAAGTTCTTAATGGTCAGAAAACTCTGTCCTGTTGTGCAGAACAGATCACAGAATCACAGAATATGCTGAGTTGGAAGGGACCAACAAGGAACATGGACCCTGTCCCTGCACGGACCCCCCAGCGCTCCCCCCTGTGCATCCCTGGAGCGGTGTCCAAATGCTCCTGGAGCTCTGGCAGCCTCGGGGCCGGGACCATTCCCTGGGGAGCCTGGGCAGTGCCCAGCACCCTCTGGGGGAAGAACCTTTCCCTGATATCCAAACTAAACCTCCCCTGACATAACTTCAAGCCATTCCCTTGAGACCTGTCCCTGGCCACAGAGAGATCATTGTCTGCCCCTCCTCTTTGCCTCAGAAGGAAGTTGCAGACTGTGGTGAGGTCTCCCCTCAGTCTCCTCTTCTCCAGGCTGAACAAATGAAGTGACCTCAGCCACTGTTCAAATAAGCCAAAGTCCCTCTCCAGCTCTCCTGGAGCCCCTGCAGGCCCTGCCAGGGGCTCAAAGCTCTCCCTGGAGCCTTCCCTTCTCCAGGGGAACATTCCCAGCTCTCCCAGCCTGGCTCCAGAGCAGAGGGGCTCCAGCCCTGGAGCAGCTCCGGGGCCTCCTCTGGGCTCTCTCCAGCAGCTCCACGGCCTTCTGCTGTTGGCCCCGGGGCTGGGGCAGCTCTGCAGGTGGGGTCTCACCTGAGGGGCACAGGGGCACAATTCCCACCTTTCCTGCTGCCCTCGCCGGGATCAGCCCAGGGCTGGGGGATCTGGGGGCCAGCGAACATGGCTGCAGCATGTCCAGCTTTTCAGCAGAGTAAGATACCATTTGTTTCATGGCTAATATAAAAATATAGATCTAAAGACAATCTCAGAGAAACCACAGCAGATATTTAATTTAGGGCTCAGCTCCAGGAGAGTGCAAACGCCACTAACATTATGCTTGGACCTGAAATAAATAGAAAGTGAATCTATATCAGCAGTGCTTGTTCCCACACACAGCTGCAGCTGTTGAAAGTACAGACACGAGTGACCAGGATCTCCCCAGCAGCACTGCCCTTGGATTCAGATGAAATCCCTGCTCATCCTAATCAAATAAATTAAAAAAATGTCAGCTTGCCATAGAGTCCTTCCTTCCCACAGGAGGGCAAGTCTTTAGGGAGCTATCCTGCAAACGACTATTTTTTGATAGGTACAACAAACTACTCTAGGCCTTTGAAAAAAGAGCACCAGGTTGAACTCAAGGATAATGTCCCGCTTAAAGAAAAATACAAAGAGTACCTATGACTTCAGAACTGAGCAGCTTATGGAGCCATAGGGGTTTGCTTCTACTTGAACAGCCTGACAGCTGCAGAGCAGAAGGAAATTGTCAATCAATAAAGCTTCAGACCACAAACAAAAAGGGAGAGTCTCTCTGCAACAGCCAAGGACCATTAGCAGACAGCCCGCATCTGCACAATCACATGGCTCTGCCGTGGGGTCCTCAGGCTCCATGGATCTCATCTGCCTTGTTCACACTTCTGGGAAAAATGGAAAGGACTCCCCTGGGATGAGAACACAGCACAGACACCAGTCAAGAAAAATCAGGAACGGTGGGTGCAGAAAGGGAATGAGAACACTAAGGAATACATGGCTTATTTTGTACCTGAATTTCTCCAGCGTCTTCAATGGCTCACTCGGATTGTACCCTTCCCTGCTAACCTCAAAGCCCTCTGCACAATGGAATGCCAGCAATGAGGTGAGGGCACTCAAGAACTGAACAGCTTTGCAGGCACTGCTTTCCAAATCCAGATCTCCGGGAATCTCACTTCTGGCAGCGAGCTTGGACTCTTTTCACATGGCTGCATACTTCAGCTGGTTTAATCAATGTGATTACCTCTTTTCTGTTTACCACCATGCTCTGACAGCAGCATATAAACAGTCACAGGCAGGAAAAGGACTCCAACCTAAATGCCTGGCTATGGAATAGGGAGGAACTTGTCTGTCTTTCCAGCAAGAAAGATCTCACTTCAAACCCCACAAAGTGGTGATTCCCTAGGAAGCCTCTCACTAGTAGTAATTATAGGCTGGAGGTGCAGCTTTGGTAACATTATTGAGGACTCATGAGCAGCACTTCACTTCTGCAAAAATATGAGTCACAATATTCTTTAAAAACAGAAGTTATGAGGGTTAAGCTGGCTGTGCTGGGATTGCTGAGGCTGCTTTGTCTGCAATAATGCTCTTGTGAAATGTTTTTAAATTATTTCTAATTGCAAACTGTCTGTAGCTGTTTTTTTAGTAGTAGGTAATTCCTATTACCTACAAAAAAATTAAAAGGTGTAGCCACTTAAGAGCATCCAACTTTTGCTCTTAACCACCTCAAATAACTGGGCTCATTATAAAGTTAATAGTTAGTGGTTGCCTCTCAATTTCATTGTTCTGGATGGCTCTGTGGAGCAGCTTAGCCCTCAGTTTTGAGTATCTTGGGAGCTTAGGAATTTAATTTCCTCAACTCAAATAAATGTCTGAAGCAGACACAATGAATAATTCCTCCTAACTTGTCAGACCTCCCAAAAAAAGAACCATAAAGTGGTTTGGGTCAGAAGGGACCTTCACAACCATCTCATTCCACCCTCTACCATGGACACATTGCTCCAAGCCCCATCAAACCTGGTCTGAACAGCTCCCAGGGCAGCCACAGCTTCTTGGAGCAACCTGTGCCAGGGTCTCCCCACCCTCTCAGGGAACAATTCCTGCTCAATATCCCACCTATCTCTGCCCTCTGGCAGTGGGAAGCCATTCCCTGGGTCCTGTCCCTCCAGCCCTTGGCCCCAGTCCCTCTCCAGCTCCCCTGGAGCCCCTGCAGGCCCTGCCAGGGGCTCAAAGCTCTCCCTGGAGCCTTCCCTTCTCCAGGGGAACATTCCCAGCTCTCCCAGCCTGGCTCCAGAGCAGAGGGACTCCAGCCCTGGAGCAGCTCCGGGGCCTCCTCTGGGCTCTCTCCAGCAGCTCCACGTCCTTCTGCTGTTGGCCCCGGGGCTGGGGCAGCTCTGCAGGTGGGGTCTCACCTGAAGGGCACAGAGGCACAATTCCCACCTTTCCTGCTGCCCTCGCCGGGGATCAGCCCAGGGCTGGGGGGGTATGGGCAGGGCCATGTCCCGCTCTCACCCTCCAGCATCCCCAGGTCCTTCTCCACAGGGCTGCTCTCCAGCCATTCCCTACCCATTCTGTGTTTGTGCTCTGGCTTGCTCTAGCCCAGGTGCAGGACCTTGCACTCGGCCTTGTTGAACTTCCTGAGGTTCACACAGTCCCATGTCTCCAGTCTGTCCAGGTCCCTCTTGATGCCATTCCTTTCCTTCTGCATCTCAACCACCCCATATAGCCTGGTGTCCACTGGTAAAATTGCCAAGGGTGCTTCGCTCCCCCTGCGCATGTCAGCCACAGATATGTCAAACACACGGAGAAGACTAAGGAAAAGTGCACTCTGGCATGGTAGTGAGTTGTGATCCTCCAGCACGCCAAGAGGCCTCAGTTTACAGCCTGCAGTACAAGTTCATGCTCTCACATGACTCGTGCCAATTCACAGACCTCTCTACCTACAGATTCAGGGAACAACATGGAATGTGACTGAACACGCAGATGTTATCACACAGCATCATATCTGACCACAGAAAAGCTCTAGAGACTAAACAAATGGATCTTACAGTCCTGGCACCAGCTTGATACTATGAAAAACATATTTCAACAAGTGAGATGCTCTGAACTGCTGCACCATCAGTAGGGTGACAGAGGATAGACACTAAATATGCTACTCCTAAAAATCTGTGCAAGAAATTGCTGTAAGCAATATAAGGATCAAAACAGGAAGGGCAGTAAAGTGAGGGGAGAGATCTGAGGGACGTCTCCCAGTTTAGAAAACCTTTGCAATGAAAAGTCAATGGTTCCTCTGAAGTCCTCATGGCTCAGTGAGTAAAGAAACTTCTGAAGTTCATCACTACAGAAACTGATTCTTCATTAATAAAAGCTTTCAGAGCTTTCTCTTGTTTCTCATACTACTGAGAAATCCCATGCATAGTGAATCCCATCATCCCAATGGCCCACTATGACATCAATTAAGTAATTCATAATCCTTCATTATTTACAGAAATGCACTGATTTTTGTTTACCACATGCTGTTTCAACACAAACCTCTTAATCAGAAGTCAGTTTAAAGGGCTCAGTTGCACAAAAACTCATTTACCAAGAGCAATTAAGTGTTGCCCTACCTAGCCTTTAGAATAGCTAGAAAGAATCGTGAGACCTAAAAATATCCAGTGCAGATAAAACTCACCTAAAAGTCCCACTAAACAACACGAAACGCAAGCTGCATCTGACACTCACCTTCCTTCAATGAGCCAGGTGCATTTTGTCTTGTATTTGTAATTTCCAGGCCCATCTGTGACATACCCTGAAGGTTCAGTGAGTCTGTAAATAAAAAAACAAAGACAAGCATTAGTCTCCAGTAGTTTTGAACATTCAGAAAGGATTCCCTAAATTTTGAATATCCATCATTAGATTATTATTTACTTAAGAACCACTATAAACAAACCAACTACAGCACAACAAAACCCAACTGGGAGTCTCCTGCTGAACTCTCTGTGCAGGCTTTCTGATTATTGTTCTTCAAGAATGACATCTTGAAGGACATCACTTTAAGAGTGATGGTTTCTCTCTCAGATTAATGGTTCCAAACCCATATGTATGGATATACCACCTAATCAGCAAAAGGAATCCCCCAAAGGAAGCTAAAATTATTCCTAAACTATTTATTTATACAAACTACACCATTCTTGCATGCACTTCAGATGAAGTCCATGGTGCAACCTCTCACCCATTCTGTATCTGGCTCTCCACAAATGCCTTGACAACCTCCTGAATGGAGGACTAGTCCCCAAGCCCCTCCCTGGAAGTGACTGAGGCAAGGCTGGACGAGGCTTGGAGAAACCTTGTCTAGTGGAAGGTGTCCCTGCCCGTGGCAGGGGGTGGAATGAGACAGGCTTTAAGGTCCCTTCCAACATCTGCAAACACTCTACAGTGCAAATTCTACACCAGCAAAAGACAAAATCAGGAGCCAAACCATTGGGATATACGTTCCTATCTCACATGAATTAGTCAAAATATTCCAGATGAGTTTTAACAAATTGTTAAAGCATTGCAGAAGCTGCTGAAAATAAATGACAGGGAAGGACGGCAGCAACTGGCAGCAGCACCTGAAGGTGCCCAAACACCATGCTCTGGTAGAGCATACTTTGGCACCCAAAACAGGATTCCTTCCTAGGCAAGTTATAAACTCAATCATCAGCACACGGCTGGAGCAAATCACAGCCCTCTGGCAAAATTCAACTGTCCTACTTACAACACAGTTTTAAAACAAAAACTTCTTGGCACAAAGACAAGAAAGCAAGATCAGAAGTTCCCAAAACTGGTATCTTGGAACCTCTCCTGTGTCTTTTCGCAGTGATCTGTTAATGTTAACATCTCATCTTTTTAAAATATTTTGGCTGAGTCAAAAATTATTTTCCAAGCTCTTTCCCATCAAGCATTTTTTAAGGTTGATCTCTGATTCAAATTAAAAAGGCAAAACCCACAGATTTTTAAAAACCACCTTCCTCTGTCTATAAATTAATTTAATATAATATTTCTCAACCGGAGAAATTGAGCGGAAGATTTTTAAATGCCAATTACTGAAGTTCTGCAGGAAATGGACATTTAAGCAAGTGAAGAAAAGACTCAGATTTTTGGAAGCACAGGAAGCATCTGGACCTTGTGTGGAGACACAGATGCAGGTGTAAACAGAGATTTGATAAAAAAAACCAAAAACAAACACATGCAGAAGGTACAGATTTAGGCTGAATATTGGGAAGAAATTGTTCCCTAGGAGGGTGTAAGGCCCTGGCACAGGGTGCCCAGAGCAGCTGTGGCTGCCCCTGGATCCCTGGCAGTGCCCAAGGCCAGGCTGGACATTGGGGTTTGGAGCACCCTGGGACGGTGGAAGGTGTCCCTCCCCATGGCAGGGGGTGGCACTGGATGATTTTTAAGGTCCCTTCCAATTCAAACCATTCCATGATTCTGTGATTTATATTTACTTTAAAACTTCAACATCTTTGAAAATTCAAACCACTTATCTACTGAACAGGTATTCACAAAACCAAATGAAACGTTCAAGCTGGAGGCAGTAACATCTAGTTTTTTGTCTAAATAGTCATTCTTTTGAATATAATATCCATGGAAAACCCATGAATCAAACAGTATCAACACTGATAGAACTACAATTTCATGCCATGTGCCAAGCTCTCAGGGAGCCTCTGCTTGTAGAACTCTTGCAACAATTTTATCTGGAAACAATTACTAATTCATTCACCACAGAAATGCTACTAAGAGTGATATAAAAAATAAAACAAAATAATGCTGTTAACACTGTAGCCCCAGCCATATCACATGTCGGGGGGAGGGGGGGGGGGAACAAGAGCATTTCAACATCAATGTAATTCAATGAAGATTCAGCAATGTAAAACCAAAACATTGGATTTAGTTTTAAAAATATAAGTCAAACTTCTTTGATACACTACTAGTAAAAACTTACAGATAAGTTACTCAGACTCCTTACTAAACTTCATGCCATTATGGACAAATAAGGAATACTAAAAATCTGTAATAAATCAGAGTTGACATCTGTGAAAGGAAAATAAAAAGGAATTAAGTTCTCACTGCCTGCACTGCCTGGCTAGAGCAGGGCAACAGCATTCATGTTCTTCTATAAACACTCTCCCAGACAGACAGAAATAAATCTTTAGCACAAAAGCAAACTAAAACTAGAATTTCATCTTTCCATTCAATACAGACAGCTCAACTGACCTCCCAGCTCCAGTAACAAAGTAAACAGCCCCCTGTTCCTCATGCTTAGTGCTGCCTGTGTCATATGTGACACAGGGCTGGAGGTTTGAATAACTGGGATACGTCTTACACAGTGTTTTGGCTTTGTCGGGGAACAAAGGCTTGGGAAGGGAACACGTGAGTAACTCAAGAAGGAAAAACACTCCAGGAATGAGGGACTTGGATGCAGAAAGTTTTCCTGACATACATCAGGCTACTCTCACATAGAAGGCTCCTACCCCGCATAACCTGTCAGCAACACCACCAGGCTCAGGGGTCTTTGGCCCCACTGAAAGTTTTGGCCATGTTTATGATGTGCGGTCAACAAGGCCAAGTGCCAGGTCCTGCACTTGGGTCACAGCAACCTCCTGCAGCTCCAGGCTGGGGCAGAGGGGCTGAAAGCTGGGAGAGGCTCTGGAGATGCTGTGACAGGGGCTGGACACAAGCCCAGGGGTGCCCGGGGGCCAGGAGGCCACTGGCCCCTGGACTGTGCCAGCTCTGGGTGGCAGCAGGGCCAGGGCAGTGACATCCCCTGTGCTGGCACTGCTGGGGCACCTCCAGTGCTGGGGCAGCTCCGGGACAAGAGAGACCCTGAGGGGCTGGAGCGTGTCCAGGGCAGGGAACGGAGCTGGGAAGGGGCTGGAGAATTCCTGAGGGAGCTGGGAAAGGGGCTCAGCCTGGAGCAAAGGAGGCTCAGGGGGCCCTTGTGGCTCTGCACAAGTCCCTGACAGGAGGGGGCAGCCGGGGGGGTCGGGCTCTGCTCCCAGGGCACAGGGACAGGAGGAGAGGGAACGGCCTCAGGCTGGGCCAGGGGAGGGGCAGGGTGGAAATTGGGAAAATTTCTTCATGGAAAGGGCTGTCCAGCCGTGGCACAGCTGCTCAGGACAGGGGTGGAGTTCCCATCCCTGGAGGGATTTCAAAGCCCTGTGGATGTGGCACCTGGGGACATGGGGCAGTGGTGGCCTGGGCAGTGCTGGGGAACAGTTGGACTTGATGGTCTTAGAGGACTTTTCCAACCTAAACAATTTTGTGATTCTATGGTGATTTTATGACTCAGATGCAGAAATCAGACACCAGAAAATATGGAAAGGCACCAAATACCACTTGTCTTTGCTAACTTGGTAAAACATGTGGCTGCTACACAAGAAGTGCTTCCGTACTACCCGGGTGTTTCATCTCCTTCTCTGCAAGGAGCACCTGCTACACCCTAAGAAAACAAAAAAAGTCAGGTCCTGTACTACAATACTTACAAGGGCCTAAACTACAACATCAGCTTTAAAACCTCCAGTGTAGAAAAAACAACTGCAAGGATCTATTCACAAAACTCAGATTAAAAAAATACGTAATTATACTGCATAAATACATACGTATACATGCATATACACACAATACTTAAGGCTTGTTTCAAACTTCACTGTTCACAACAGTGTTGTGCACACTAAATTTTTCACAGATTTCCAAGTGGACTGCAATATTTAAGAGTCAAAGGGAAAGAAGAGAGTTAGGGAGCTGAATCTACATCCCACATATTCAATGAGCTCCAACCTTGAGTGCTGCCTATTCCAGCTTTTTTTAAAAAAAAGGCAAAAGGGAAGCAATGACAAGGACAAAGATCTAACAAAAAAAAACTTCAAAGAGAAATATTTCATGCAAAAGGATTCTGCATATTTAATTACTCCCCACTCATCCTGGCAGCCCCTGGAAAGCACAAAACCAGTACAAGAAAATCAGGCAGCAATCAATGGTATCTCCTGGGTAAACAGCCAAATCTGATATTGGAAATCACCAGATCAATCCATGCGTTTTTAATAATAACATGAGTAATACTAGCAGCATGTATCTTTCAAATACAAATTAGTTTACACTGAGAAAATTCCTACATAGACAGGAACTGCACAACAAGGCAAAGACTTAAAGCTGTTGACTAATCACCATCTAATAAATCTAAAGCAATTCTGTTGCTAGTGAGTACAAAAACTCACAAAAAGTACCTTAGAATTTAGGATTAAATAACTTTTCAGCACTTACTTCCAAAGCATTGTGACATTAAAGGCACATTATATGCCAGCAACAGGGTGTGGAATGTATTTATTTTCATCAGAGGTATTATTAAACAAAAAATGCAGCTTGCCTTTCCTTCATTATTCACCAGAAAAGGTAAGCAGGCTGGTTTGGTTTATAAAACACATTAAAATTTAACCTCTAAGTGGTCATCACTGGATCTCAAAATGGCTTTGTATTACTTTCAGTTAGACTGCAGTGACACTGAACATTTATCAGCATCTTGTCTGGAGAAGTTTAGCACAGACTTTTCACTAAAAAAAACCCTCAACCAAATAATAAAAAAATCAAACAAAAAACCAAAACAAACCAACCAAACAAAAACAACAAAAACTAAAGAAACAAAACAAACAAAAACAAATAACCAAAACCGCCAAACCCAAAAACCCCTTGTCCATCCTAATTTGCTAAATCTAGAGATTGATGCAAACAATGAGTTTTCCTCTTTTCTCTCTTCTCCTTCCCAAGTGCTCAAGCACTCCAGAATTAAAAGTCATTGTTTTGGGTATATTTGGAGTTGAAGGCATAAAGAAAGGGCTGTTACAGCCTCTTACCAGAACAAATGCTTTCTATCCTAAATTGATTAATAATTTGACTATTTGACTTTGTTCATGTTCTCACTAAAAGCACTGAGGTTAAAGGACATGTAATATAAGCAAATGCTTTCATTTATAGGCATGGAATAGTGATCAGCCACACTGGGGATGACAGAAGCAGATAAACAATCTACACAGCTATGTAATGAATTTCTAATGTAGAACAGCTAAATCCCTTCTTCTGCTACTTCGGTTCCACACCACAGGTAAAGCTGGGAAGATGCAATTAATTACAGGCCAGGTCTCACAGATGAAGGCAATGACATTACTGCAAAATCCAGTTTGATAAGGATTTTACGTATGCAGCAACAGGTACCTAAAACAAAGACTACGAACTACTCCAGGTGTACACACAGACCCCCTCCATGTACAGTCTCCAATACAACTGAGATAAAGTCCTCAAGATGAGCAAACTCATGCTAAAGTCACTGCTGTGGCATAATCACGGAATCCCAGAATGGTTTGGCTTGGAAGGACCTTAAAGATCATCTCATTCTTCTCCTATTTCTTTATTCCCAGCCTCGTCTCAGGAACAGCATTTATTCACTGCATAACCTCAGCTTTATCTCTGCTGAACTAACCAGCCCAGCTACACTGTAAATGTCAACATTACTGTGTACCTTTACTACAAATTTTTCCCCTATTCAAACTAACTGGGTAAAACAAAGAATAAAAGATATCATTATTATTATTATTATCATTATTATTATTACACTGAAGGGGTGTGTTCCTCATACAAGCAGCACATTTTGTGCTGTTTGTCAGCACATTTTTCTGTGGCATTGTTCTATTTTCTCTATATTATCTTTCATCTCTGCTTTCACACTGCAACAACTCCAACCTTAGCACTCTTATTTCTTTGAACTCCTTCCCCAGTGCCTGTATTTTATGTAGAAACGTTACCATGACAAAAGGCCAATTCATGAGGTCCCCTTGAAGCCCACCCACACCCACCACCGGTACCTGAGACACCAGCCATGCAGATGGTGGACACTTCAACAGCTGTCTATTAATCTACTCCAACAGCTGCACTCTAATTTCCCCATCTGTTCCCAAATCCACTTACTGGATCTTGGCCTAGTTCTTTGCAATAAAGATAATCTAGCTGAAAGTGTCTGTAATGCCCAGAAAGACTGGAGTCTCATCCTTCACTGGTGGTCCTAAAATGCTCCTGGGGTTTGTGGTAGGGAGTTGTCTTATTCACACCAGGCAAGAGGAGACAACAGAGCACAGTGGAAGCAAATGCATCTCACACATCATAAATCATCTCACTGCAGCAGAAAAAGAATATATCAATCCCTCTTTTTCCCTGGTACACAATGAATCCCTAAAACCTTGGGCCAAGAGCCCTTGCAAATGTCTTACCCCAAAACTTAACTCCCTGCAGACAAAAGGACAAAGAAACCACATTATTGCAATGGTCAAAAAGAGAATCATCAAAGGCTCATGCACACAAAGTCTGTAAGACGATTTTTCATCTCTTTCCCAAAATTAGAAATACTCAATTACTCAGTGGATCTCGAGCACCTGTACAAACATTTAAGTTGCAGTACAGGACACCTGTGATCCTTGTAAATATGGCCTGATAACTCAAATTCTTTAAAGCCCACATGCTCAGAATTGACAGACATCAATCTTCTCCTCCAGTTGGAGAGCCCCTCACTTTGATAGGCTTTCAAGTTGTCAGGCCTACATCTAAGACCAGGAAAAGCATTCATTGGCAGAACATGTGCTGTATTGCGAATGACTTGTTCAAGCAACTGACTTAACCTTCAGGCCAGCAGGAATCAGAAATAAGTGGAGTTTAAGGCCATCCCTGTGGAGCAGAGGACCTTCATCCTGCTGCATTCAGACAAATGCAAAATCACCAGGTTTCTATGAGAAACATAAAATCAGCAGCAGCAATCCCTTCTGCTTTCCAGTGCTATATATGAAACTGCTGCCCAATTCTTCCTAAGCACTAAACCCCAAAATAATCCACTGAACCCTCAAGAAGCCTATTTAGGGTCTGATTTAGCTCCAGCCTTGCCACCCATCACTGCTCATTTCTAGGCCAAACGCAGAGCTCAAAAGTTCATAGTCACACTTACAGAAAAGCTCAAGCCAAAGATCAGCCAGTGTTGCAACAAAAATGAAAATATTGAGACATTCTATAAATAAACATCACAGCCTGACCCACTTTCCTAACAGAGATAGAAATAATTCCTTTTATTTCCTGCCTGACATTCAAAACTTTTAAGCTACTACATAGCAGTGTTACCTGCTGGGAAAACTGATCTCTAAAAAATTAAAAGTAGTTAGAAAAAAGATTGTTGTTAAGGTTAACTTCTGTTTTGTTCAAGCCTCAAAAACAGATTTTGACAAAAACCCTCAGGTACAGATCCCTAAAACAGTCATAGTACATCCCAAAATCCAGAGAGACATTTGTGAACCTACAGAATGACTAATCTTTGATATTTTAAAGCAGTTCTTTGGCTGAAACAACACCACAATAATATGCAAAGATCAGGGAATTGATAACAAAAATATTGTATTTATTAATGAAACTAATTCTCTGCCAATCTCACAATTTAATGACACCTTGATCAACTAATAAGGAAGACGTTCTCAAGGATGTCACAAGTAGTAAAAATAATACAACAGCAAAGGAGCCCTTTAAGCATCAAATATTAAACCTGAGAGAACGAGGGAAGTGTGGTCCCGCAGAAAAAAAAATCTGTATGTTTCTATCATACAAGGATATTCTGTCTGTCCTAGAAATGTCCTTCTCACATGTATTACTCTAAAGAATGAAAGGAATAGAAATATTTAACTCGAAGGAGGGGACAGAGAAGAATTACATTGCGGGGAGAAGTCCACAGAACACCAATAATAACATAAACTAACAATTTATCACTACCATCTCCTAAAATCTATTTAGATTATTCCATTTTCTACCTCATTTCAGTGAAATCTGCTCCCAGACATATTTCCTTCAGCCACATGACCCTTCCTAATAGTCCCTCCAGCACACCCACCTGATGGATTTTGGACAGGCACTCAAGCAGGACTGCGATCGTCGGCTCAGGGAGCAGAGCCCAGGCCAGCGCCGGTGTTGGCCCGAGAATCCAGCTGAGTTTCCAGCTCTGTTCCCTCCCATGAACAGCTGATGACACCAAGCTGAGTGGTGATGGTGACACGCCTGAGGGATAGAATGGCACCCAACGGGACCTGGACAGGCTGGAGAGGTGGGACACTGCCAAACTCATGAGGTTCAACAAGGCCAAGTGCAAAGTCCTGCACCTGGGTCAGGGCAATGCCTGGTATCAGAACAGCTGAGGATGGAGGGATGGAGAGCAGCTCTGTGGAGAAGGACTTGGGGATGCTGGTGGGTGAGAGCTGGACATGACCCAGTCCAGAACTCTCCAGCCCTGGGCTGATCCCACAGTGTGGGCAGCAGGGGAGGGGAGGATTCTGGCCCTCTGCCCTGTTCAGGTGAGACCCCACCTGCAGAGCTGCCCCAGCCCCGGGGCCAACAGCAGAAGGACGTGGAGCTGCTGGAGAGAGCCCAGAGGAGGCCCCGGAGCTGCTCCAGGGCTGGAGCCCCTCTGCTCTGGAGCCAGGCTGGGAGAGCTGGGAATGTTCCCCTGGAGAAGGGAAGGCTCCAGGGAGAGCTCCGAGCCCCTGGCAGGGCCTGAAGGGGCTCCAGGAGAGCTGGAGAGGGACTGGGGCCAAGGGCTGGAGGGACAGGACACAGGGAATGGCTTCCCACTGCCAGAGGGCAGAGATAGGTGGGATATTGAGAAGGAATTGTTCCCTGAGAGGGTGGGGAGGCCCTGGCACAGGGTGCCCAGAGCAGCTGTGGCTGCCCCTGGATCCCTGGAAGTGTCCAAGGACAAACTTAATGAGGCTTGGAGCACCCTGGGATAGTGGAAGGGGTCCCTGCCAATGGCAGGGCATTTGGAATTAGATGTCTTTAAGGTCCTCTCAACCAAATCATTCTAGGATTCTGTCTTTTAGCACCTGCAGAAACAATTGGAAATAAGCACCCAACTTCACAACATAAACAAGCAACACTCATGTTTGCCAATATCCAGGAGAGAGAAAGATGGGAACAAAAACATTGTCTCCTAATTTCTGGTTTTACAGGAACTTCTCATTTCCACATACATATTGGTAGAGAATTGTAAACACTTCCACAAACACTTCATCAGTTCTTCTCCCTTCCCTTTTCCAGTTCAAGCCAGCTGTTCCTCCCTCCCACAGACTGTTGTGCTAAATTCATTATCACAGCAAGAAAAAGAATGATTTGCAACCCCTTGCAGAAAAGCACGAGTGGCATTTTCCCCAAACAACTCATGTTAATGAAAGTAATTTCACACCAGATAGAAAGAAGAGCTAAATACCAAACACTTCAAGTATCTAATGAAGACAGGTGTACACAGCTGGCTTCCTTGAGAAGTGCCCCTTTGTTCAGTAGAACAAAACTCAAAACTAAAGAATAATCCAGATGACTTGAATTTAGGCAGGACTACATCCACACACAAAAAATATGAATACCAAGCACTCATCCAGCTGCGTGTTCTCACTCACACCTATGGGATGGGAAGTCACCTGCAGCACTTAGATTCAAACACACAGCCAAAATCCTGGCTTAGCAAATGGAGAAAAGGCCAGACTTCATGTAGCTTTGATTAAATCATCTTAATCCCTTCAACGAAAACTTTCTACTGCTGGCACAGGTCACTTTAACCACACAGATTACTCCACCAGTCAGTCTAAGCTTTTCCACCAGCTCCTGGGAAGAATGAAATAAACCCACAGCGCTCAAACCATCCCAGTGTTTATTTAAGAGCCTGAGCAAATAAATACAAAGTGAAAGTCATCCAGTAACTCAACAACTCCAGACTCCAGGAGGTGAAGAGTTGGAGGGACTTTCAAATGCCAGAGCGAGTTTGTCAGCCTCACTGTGGCTGGTCTTTAGAGTCACCCGGTCCTTAGGGAACAGGGTGGGTTTAGGCACTATAGACTGCTAAGCCTTATTAAATGCATCTGCACAATCACTTTTACAATCAAGATCAGGTATTTCCTAAGCCACCAACAGAAATTCTTGGCTATTAAAACACCAGGCCTTGATTCCTTATCAGGGCAGAAGAAACAGCAAGAAAAGGTCTGCTTTGGAAAACGAAAATCCTTCTAAAAAATAAAACTGAGAGAGCTGGGGTGTTCACCTGGAGAAGGGAAGGCTCTGTGTAGACCTTAGAGCCCCTTGCAGAGCCTAAAGGGGCTCCAGGAGAGCTGGAGAGGGACTGGGGCCAAGGGCTGGAGGGACAGGACCCAGGGAATGGCTTCCCACTGCCAGAGGGCAGGATTAGATGGGGCATCGGGAAGGAATTGTTCCCTGGGAGGGTGTAAGGCCCTGGCACAGGGTGCCCAGAGCAGCTGTGGCTGCCCCTGGATCCCTGGCAGTGTCCAAGGCCAGGCTGGACATTGGGGCTTGGAGCAGCCTGGGACGGAGAAAGGTGTCCCTGCCCATGGCAGGGTGTGGAACAAGATGAGCTTTAAGGTCCCTTCCAACCTAAAACATTCTGGGAGTCTATGACTTTTTAAGCACACTTTAATCAAGCAAAGACTGTGTGAAACCATTTTATTTTTGGAACAAACCTTGAAAATATAGAAACAATGCAGTCATTGGCACATTACACAGAATTTGTGGTTTGTGTCAATGTTGCCTTAGCAACAGTCTCGCTTACAATATCTTCATAATCCAAGACCTGTTAGCATTTCTTTCTAGGATAAGTAGCTCCGGAGTGTTTGTCCATGAAACACTCTTGGTTCAGGCAAGGTCACACCACAGCCTCCTAATTCCTTAGTTGTGGAGGCAGATGTTCCTGCATGGTAGAGGTTTTTTGTCTTTCCTTGTAGTAAGGCAGTGTCTAACATGCAGATCTCTCGATAATCACTATAAAGAAGCTTTTCCTTCAAAAAAATAAAGAACACAAAACAACAAATCCAACAGACAAATAAACCAGTCAAAAAAATACCACAATTGTGGACATCCGGCCCACCCAGCAAAGAGTTAAACTCCCCGAGGGAAGATGTAGCTGCAAAAGTCATTTCTTACACCCCTAGCTCTGCCATATGCACCTTTCCTATCGCCTCCAAAATGATTTTGAAAGGAGTTATTCTGGGACAGTAGTGGGAAAAAATGAAATTCCATCTGCTCGCAACAGATTTGTGACAACAAAAACAAAGACAGTGGCTCAACACTAGTTACGCAAAGTTTTGAAATAACCCCTCACTTTGCTACCAAGCTGAACATGACTGACAGGCCACCTCTCTACTAAACAACTCTAAAAAAAGTCCCAACTTCTTATTTAGGATTCAGTCATCACCAATTCTTTCCTCACTCTGGTAACACCCACAGGAAATAGCCCTAGCATGAAGGAGGGTTTAGATTAGATATTAGGAAGAAATTATTTTGTATAGGAGAGATGAGGCCCTGGCACAGGTTGCCCAGAGCAGCAGTGGCTGCTGTATCCCTGGAAGTGTCCAAGGCCAGGCTGGACAGGGCTTGGAGCACCCTGGTCTAATGGAAAGTGTTCCCACACATGGCAGCAGGATGGAATATGATCTTTAAGGTCCCTTCTAATCCAAACCATTCCATGATTCTAAAAGCCTACTTGAACTAACAAGGAATTGTGCACAAAATACTTCTGTGTTTGCCTTGTTTATTAAGAAAAACAGGAAAGGAAAAGGTTTTGCCTCATTCCAGTTTCCCATTTAGCTTCCTACATTTTCATTTCATTTATCTCTATTCATAACCAAGATGGCTCAAAACATTATTTATGAGAGAAACACTGACTGCCCCCACTATACACACTTAGAACCTGTAAGGAAAAGTTCATTCCTGCCTTAAGATTGCTTAAACAAAGAAATGACACTTCACTGTACCCAATGACAGAGCACCAGGGGAACCACTTATGTGGAGCCCTCCAGAGCAAAAACCCATAACCCATTTCACACAGAGTGCTTCCCTCTGGCACGCTGCAACACTGCTGCACTGTCTGTGCTCGGACATCATGGGAACAATTTCAAGGTGTTGATGTGACTTGAGCATCTACCAGGCTCTTTTCCTCTTGGATATAATTTTATTCCAGGCCCAAAGCAATTCTCTGCCCTGCTGTGGGGCTGAGGAACACACACAAGTATAGCACAGGTATAACACTGAGGGCAATCTTGGGGTCAGCCCTCATTTCAGGTATTTAACACAATAAAAACCAAATTGCAGGTGGAAGGAGAAAATTTCAGCTGAATGCTTTCCAGACCTAACCACAGATGCATCAATGCATCATAAGGTCAGCAACTTCCTCTCATCTCCTGTGCTTTAAATTAATTTGTCAGAGGTAATTTACCACACAAGGAATATGAAGTGAAGCGATCACAGATATAAATTCCTCTTAGACATATGAAAACTCCAAAGGCAATGGACAGCAGCTTTCAGGAACCATTTTGTTCTTATGCTAAAATTATCTATGCAAATGTACAAATAAAAATTCATAGTGTCATGACAAAAAGAAATAAAAAATATGTCTGCACAACGTTTCCTAGGAAATTTTAAAACTCCCACATCCAATTACAGAGCCCCTCAGAGTATCCTAAGTATCTGGACCACAAGTGCTGACCAGGCAAGGTTCCCATAGCCCAGGTTATGTCAGAGCCCTGTTACACCTGAACACACAGAGCTGAAACCTCAGAAAGCAAACATGATTCCCAAAGCAGAGGGAAAAGTGGTGTCCAGCTCTCAGGAGTGGCACTGCCTGAAAGGAGCTCTGGGACAAAGGTGAGCTGTCACAGTAGTCCACGATAGGGACAAGCAAGAGCAGGTTGAGCTCTCACAGCAGTCTGCCATGGGGACAAGCAATAGCAGGTTGGAGACCTAACTTGTTTTTCCCCTTCATCCCACCCACAGGAACAGCTGCTATCCTGCCTGCCAAGAGCTCTGCAGTACTATTTTGAGCTTTTTGCATCTCATTATTTAATTTATTTATTAAAGCCTGATAGAGGAAAAGGGAGGAAAAACTTGCTCAAAGCATTTGAGTTTTATTTAGATTAAGGCAGGCTGTTCAGACTGGCTCAGAGTCAAATGGTTCCACTAATTACAATCCCTAGTCTAGAAAGAATGGAAGCAATTCTTAGTTAGGTCCTACAGCTGCAGAACTCTTCGCTTAGGGGTCAGTTTCTCATCTCAGCAAGTTTAAAAAGCAGGGTTTAAAGCACACGGCAATTCCCAAACCATGAAATGGCATTTCTCAGGAAATCAGCCGATTTAAAATTGAGCTGTAAAATTAAAGCCCATTTACTGCTCCCCATTAGTTTAATATTACAGGTGAGAAAGCAGCAGCTGGCACAGGTACAGCACGAGCACTGCCCCCAGTTAAAGGAAGGCTAATGGGAGTAACAGAATCACAGAATCATTGGGGTTGGAAAAGACCTCCAGGATCACCAAGTCCAACCTGTGACCCCCCTGCATTTTGTCACCAGCCCAGAGCACTGAGTGCCACATTCAGGCCTTCCTTGGACACCTCCAGGGATGGAGACTCCACCCCTGTCCTGAGCAGCCCTTTCGGTGCCTGACAACCCTTTCCATGAGGAAATTCCTTCTGGTGCCCAAGCTGAGCCTCCCCTGGCCCAGCCTGAGGCCGTTCCCTCTCCTCCTGTCCCTGTGCCCTGGGAGCAGAGCCCGACCCCCCCGGCTGCCCCCTCCTGTCAGGGACTCGTGCAGAGCCACAAGGGCCCCCTGAGCCTCCTTTGCTCCAGGCTGAGCCCCTTTCCCAGCTCCCTCAGGAATTCTCCAGCCCCTTCCCAGCTCCGTTCCCTGCCCTGGACACGCTCCAGCCCCTCAGGGTCTCTCTTGTCCCGGAGCTGCCCCAGCACTGGAGGTGCCCCAGCAGTGCCAGCACAGGGGATGTCACTGCCCTGGCCCTGCTGCCACCCCAGAGCTGGCACAGTCCAGGGGCCAGTGGCCTCCTGGACCCCGGGCACCCCCGGGCTTGTGTCCAGCCACTGTCACAGCATCTCCAGAGCCTCTCCCAGCCCTTCTGCCACCTGGAGTGCTCCATGAGGTTGCTGTAACTCAAGGGCAGGACTCAGTACTTGGCCTTGTTGACCCTCAACTCGGTGGTCTCAGCCATGAATTCAGCTTGCCCAGACCCCTCTGAAGAACTTCTTGCCCTCCAGCAGACAGACACTTCCACAGAATTCCATGTTGTCCACAAACTTACTGGGGGTGCACTCGATCCCCTCGTCCAGATCAGCAATAAGATATGAAATACGACTGGGTCAATACTGAGCTAATACCTGCTGTTATTAGCTCAGCTACCCCTAACCTGAGCCCTCCAAAGCAAGGAGGATAAGCAGCATAAAGACCTTTGCCATCAACTCCATCACAAATTACATGAGGTTTTTTTTTCCCCCTCTCCTAAGTAACTGCCTGGTACTTCAAATACAGAAAAGGCAAGAACTGACAAATATTGAATGCTCCTTTTTAAGATCTGGACCATTAATTTTAAAGTTTAACTCAAGTCATCGTTTTATGTGTGTGGGCAACAGCTTTAAGGCTGAATCCAAAAGTGTTTCATGGACAGCAAACACAAAAAACCTTGAAAGCAGGCAAGGTTTTACAGCCAAAGTGAATTATTAAACTCACCCACAGGACCTTTTACAACACCCCCTTTAACATCAGAGGGAAACAGGAGAGTCTTGCACAGTTCATACTAATATTGCTGCTGCTTTGGAACCCAAATAAATTTAGTTACTATCTGCATGACACATTTGCTATCTCGGTGAGACACAGATTTCATGGTGTTAATGTTGGTTCCATAATGATCAGTAATTCCCTCATGAACAAAAGCCATGGTTGAAGTATTTATTAGGAGTTTGGTCCGAGCTGTATCTTGCCCGTGGATCCTCACTGCTCCTTACTGAACCGAAAAGTAGACGTTTTCCCAGGCCTCTCCATCCTTTTTTCTCTGGAGACAAAATTATTTCTACATGAGCAGCGCTGTGACTTGTCAATAAGCACAGGCTGCTCTGCCAGACGAGCCTGGAGACTCCCAGACCTCATCCAGCCACTAATTTGCTGCAGAGCACTTTGCATCCTGCCTATCCCTGCCACATTCCCACAATTCTCTAACACATGGGCATTGGCAAGAGGAGGATTTGATGAAAGACTCAGTGTACTGAAGCATTACATAAAAATTATGTGTTAATGCAAAACTTTTTCAAGGTTACTAACAATATCACTTGAGAATTACATTAAAAACAATCACTTCTTATCCCAAAAACAAATAAAAAATGACTTATGTAAATAAATATGGGGGGAAAAAGAGTAATTTGCAAACATGCCTTATACTGAAATTTTACATAAAAACTTTAACATCACTTTTGCACAGGTTCCACCATTCCACACTACAACTACAACTTCCCACATGAGGTTTTATCTGAATTTTTGACATCACTGAAAGATACAATGGTTGAAATTAGTGTTTCAATCCTCTAAGCACCTAAAGTTTATCACATGAACAGTGATTACACAACACACAAGCCACCAAAACTGGGAGAACACAATTTCCAGCAGAAAGCTGGAAACATAAAATCTTGTGCTTAAAAAAAATTCAAACAAAAACCAAACATCACAACATTGTAAGGAACAAAAAATATTTTACCTCCCGCAAGTTAATTTTATATATAGAAAAGCACCTGAGAAGCCTTGTGAGGCTCCCAAAGGGTCATGACTGTCAGGATTCCTCAGCCAGTGGGTTTGGGGTGAACTTCAGCTCCAGACAGAAAGCAGAGGAGGAGACCCCCCCAGTCTGCTCTGCTATCAGCAGCTCTCCGTGAAAAGGGATAACATACACATATTATTTTGTTCTAATTGATTCCATTTGAGGCTGCTGTTCTATATTAAGAGTGTGACAAGCCCTTATATACCTAGTTAAATTTTAATATAAAAGTATTTTTTGTATTTGAGAAAAAGCTGACATGGTGACAAGAAATAAAACACCTGTCTGCTCCCAGTGAGCTCGAGAGCAACATGGAACAAAAAATAATAATAAAAAATATTTCTAAAACAACTTAACAGGTTCTTAAAGGGAAAATGGCATGACAAAACATCCTACAATTACTGACTTTCAGTTTCTAATCTGAGTAGATGTCACTGGTTTGTACAGGGAGAGATGCAGAGGATCATGGAATGACTGGTGCTGGAGTGAATCATCAATGTCTCTGGATTAAACATGAGGACTTGTTTCATTTAAAAAATTACCTTCAGTAATTGAAATAGTAATTTCAGTTTAGCACCCATGAAGCACTGTGCAATGAACACCACCAGGTTCTTAGGCTGGTAAGAAACAGCTGCAAGCCAAAAGCATTTGCTGATCAACAGACATAAAAAACTTAAAGAGAAATGACAGCCAGAGCCCCTAAAAACACAACCTGAAAAATCCTCTTTGCAAACGTGATTAAAAGGAAACCAACCAATCAGAGGGTGATGATATTACCCAGGAGATGCTCCTACCAGTGTTTTGAACCACAGTATTATTTTTCCTTTTTCCTTTGTCTTCCCAAATGCATCATGCTGACAAATAACAACTATTCAAAGAACCAATTACTGTTTCTGGGTCTTTTTTTTTCATATAACTTCATCTTAACAGGCTTTTTCTGTAAACCCCCGTGAATGCAATGCCATCTCAGCCCCATTCTGTCACTTCATTCCCCCTGCTCTGCCAGGATGATGTGTGATCTCTGCACCCAGGCTCCACAATGACATCATCAGTGATGTAAGCAGTGCACATCTCTTCACTCTACGCAGGTTGTGAATGAAAATACTAAATCACGTTCCAGCTCCAACTTCCTACTTTCTCCCTTTCTTTCATAGTGTGTGAGATACTCACTCACCAATAAAGTTGAAAGATGGCAAAGTCATCAAAGCAAAACTAGTTATTAATATAAACACATCAGCTGAGTCAGGTGCATCTCACTGAGGAGGCACATCTCCCCCTAAAATGCACAAACTTTTATGCCCTTCCCCAGCTGGTGGGGGTCCCTGTCCCCTTTCCCACTGGCTGGGTACTCAGGAACTTACATTCTTGCTGACCACCTACTGCACTCAGACACATACCTCCTGTGCTCTCCCCTTTCTCTCCCTAGTAACAAGCTTTGATTAACTCCCCTTTTCCTTCGCCCCAGGCTCAGGAGGTCTAGCCTGGTGCTAGCTACATCTCTGCCTATGTGACATCAGTGTACACTCTTACACCTGAAGCAATGGCCGAAACAAATCATTTTATCCCTCACAATCCACTCCCTTTTTATCACCTTTTTGCTGAAGGCCCTGGTTCAGTTATCTGTCTGGCCAGAGTGGGCCAGTCCCTGTTATATCCAAACATAACAGTTACACTCCAGTCCTGTTATTTTGCCAACTCATGTTTGTGCTGAGCTAGGTTTACCTAGGCTTATTCCAAAGTTTTAGGTCTTTGATTCCTGCTGAGGCCCATAGCTTTGCTCTAGCTTGTGTAAAATAAAATGTAGGTCTTGTGGATTCTCTCTTTTCTGATCTCACCTCCTTAGGATTATGATCTCCTGGGTTCCTATTCTTTGACTAGCAGCTGCTGGGTTTGAGTTCACTGGCATTCTGATCACCTGCATTCCTTCAACTACACTATCAATTAACCTGATAAAACAGGGAATAAGACAAGATATAATCAATAATCCAACAAAGGCACATAACAGAAAGAAGCCCATCTTTTTCCACCAGGTTTTCCCAAATAGGTTATACCACCACTTAGAATCCCACATTGTGCTCCATTTCTGTACTGGCACATGGGCAAGCTTTCTGATGTTTGAGCCTATGTTCCTAAATTTTGGACAATCCAGTAGGTTCACGTCTCACCAAGGATCCTTTCCTGACATTTTTATAGGTTTATCAGAATAGCATACCATATTGAGCCAGAGATGATGGGGGAAACCCCAGGAACTTTTTCCACCAACTTTCCCCGTTCTATGGCATTTAATGCAAGAGTCAGCTACGATAGGGTTTACTGGGACTAAAATTATAATCCAGGCAGTGAAATTTACATTATTCATTTTCAGGACAGATCATCTTTTAGGAGTTAATTTTAGAGGGTTACTTCTCTGTATCACAGTCCAGTCCCTGGGAGGTGACCCCACTGGTCCTTTCATTTGTGTTACATGCGACCACCCTCTCTCTGTGGTGTGAACTGCTGTCCCAATTGTCAAGCGTACTTGAAAGAGACCTTCCCATGTCAGTGCCAAGGTGTCTTTTTTCCAAGATTTTACCAACATCCAATCTCCCAGTTTTACCTGATGTATGTAAATGTCCAGGGGTGAGGTTTGGGGCAACAACCCCTTTCTTCTAAGATCTGCAAGAAAGAGCATTATCACCTGCAAAAAATTTTTGAGATACAGGTAATTTGTGTCAGGAACTGGCAACCGTCCCTCCCTTCCCAAATAAGGTAATCCAAACAGCGTTTCATAACGAGATACTCCCATATGTTTTCTTGGGGCAGTTCTAATTCTTAGTAATGCTGAAGGTAAACACTTGGTCCATGGCAGTTTAGTTTCAATCATTAATTGAGTAATATGGGTTTTAATTGTAGCATTCATCCTTTCAACACATCCCAAACTCTGGGGATGCCAAGGAGTGTGGAAGTTCCAAGCGGTATCTAAAGTTGCACACAGTCTGTAAGGTTTTTGAGGTGAAGTTGAGTTCCTATATTGGAGTCTATCCTCTCAATTAATGCATATCTGGGAATGATCTGTTCTAAGAGAATTTTAGCCACGTTATAGGTGGCAGCAGTTGCAGTGGGAAAAGCCTCTACCCAGCAGAGATCTCCATCTCTGTACCTTAGGGAGCTCAGTACAATCTACCTGTATGCTCTGGGAAGGTCTAAGAGCCAAGGGTCTTCCCCCACTAGGGGTTTTTCTCACCACTTCCTTAAATATCTTTTGACAAATTGAGCATTGCTCAGTCACTTGTCTGGCTACTGTGTAAACTCCCAAACAGCAATAAGTTATTAAAAATTAAACACAGTGCTCCCCAGTGTGTTCTTTGTTACAGCTTAATTAATATTTCTCTAGTAATGGCCTTGTTCAATATTTGCCTCCCAGCTGGTAATAGCCACGTGCCTTTCTGAATCTTTACACCTCCCATCCTGTAAGAATTCCTCTTCCACTTTAGTAAACAGCAGGATTTTTATATCCTTTACTTTGCTGCTAGGTGTTAAAGCAAGCATTTTGGTTTCTTTTCCTATGGTGGCTTCCTTAGCCAACTGATTTCTGCTTAATTCCAGAGTCCCTCCTTTCTGATGTGCCACAACATGAACTACAGCAATCTCCTCAGGCAGATCAAGAGCTTCCAGAACTTCTAAGACTAGCTGCTCATGTACTAATTCCTTCCCTCTACAGGAAATGAATCCATGCTCCTTCCAGATTTTCCCAAAATTATTTATTACCCTAAAAGCATGTTTGCAATCTGAATAAATTTTTCCTTTCTCTCCTGTAAGTAACTCCAAAGCTTGTTTCAATACATATAATTCACATGTCTGGACCGACCAGCTGTTGGGCAATCCTCCTTTCTCCAGTAAAATACTCTGCTCTCCATCCACAACAGCATAACCATTGTAACACCTCCCATTTATACATCTTGATAACCCATTGACAAAGATTCTCTTTTCATTGAGAAGGGGATTTCTCATAAATCTTCTCTAAACTCTTTATATCAGGCCAGGCTTTAGTGACAAAGTTCATCTTTAACAATTTCTGACCAATATCACTCTCAGGATCAACTCCTGAGTATTCCTGCATGTTCTTTCCAAGCCTCTGTAACCACGCAGTAGGTGACTCATCTTTTTGCTACTTATTTTCAAAAGCTTTCTTAAAATTCTGCCCCTTTGACACCACTCCCTTTATTCCTCTGATTACTAGCCTCCTGGAATCAAACATACTACTCTCTTCAGCCGTATTTTGGTTCCAGTTAGCTCTTACTATGGGAAACTTCTGCTCACCAGGTACTCCTCCCTATGTATTAGGTGGGTTTTCTGTCTCCCAAATTCTTATTCCTGCAGTCCGTACCATTTGCCTTTCCTCTGGTGTGAATGAGGTCCCCAAAACAGACTGCACTGCATCCCAGGTATAGATATTTGGACCCAGAAATTGATCTAATTGTTCTGCCAATTCTAAGGCATTGTCTAACGCCTTCTTTTTTAAATTCTCAAAACTTCGGCACTCCTCAGTGGTACATTAACAAACCCTAAATCCCCTTGTGCTCTATGCACAGGCACTTCTCTCAAGGGAAACATCCGTGTTGCTGTACTAGAAAGGCGGGTCATATCTGAAGAGGGAAGTGGAAAGTTTTGAATATCCCTTTAAAATTGCTCTCAGTGGTCTGAGTTCTGCATATCATTTGAATCAAAGGAGCCATCTCATTTCCTCCCTCTATGTGATCAGTCCCACCCTGCTCACCAGCCCCTCCTTCTAAAGCTGAGGCATTCAGTTCTCCCTCAGGTGCATAGCAACGGAATATTTGATTTAAAGCGTTCCATTTTCCCCTTTTGCTCTCCTTACTCTCCTTAAGATTCCTAGCCACAAACAGAGATCAGCTCCCTTTCCAACAGGAGGCATAATCACTTTCCTCCTGATGAAAAGGTCTCCTGGTGTTTATATATTGATTTAAAGCCTGATCGATCCAATCCTCTGATGATCCATATTTCAGCCAATGGGTCGGATCTAAGAGGTTCCTTAGTCCACTCAAACATACAGTACAGTATCATTTTCTTTTTATCATTTTCCTGGGTGCAAGACAGATCCTCTTGCCCTCAGTCTCTGGGCATTCTCCCCAAAGGACCATCGGGAGGTATGCTCGGACTGAAGTCTTTTGACTTCTCTGCCTTCTTCCCATTCTTCTTTCTAGGCCGATTTCCCATCTCTTAAAATCCCACAGGACACCTTTCATCTCAAACCATCTGGCTTCATCCCTTCACCAGCCATTTTCCTCACGGAGGAATGGAACTGTGCTTAGAAGGACTCCACAACCACTGTGCAGATAGATCTGGGTCTCAGCCACACACACACTCAGTTCTGCTATTCCCAGACACCCAATTAGTACTTAATAGTCATTTTCTTACCTGGGTTCTGTGCACAGATATTATCAGCTGCTGCACGTACACTCTAGTCCTTTCTCACATCTCTTCCCCCATTTGCTTTGAGAGTTCTCTGTCCAAGCCTCACCTGCAGCCCTCACACGGCATGACAATGGGTCAGGGGCTGCTGAAATCAGCAGGGCATGCCTTCCCCTAGTCCCATTGTCCTGCTGTATAATCAGAGGTCAAGGCACCCGGATGATTCCCCAAATTGTGAGAAATACTCACTCACCAATAAAGTTGAAAGATGGCAAAGTCATCAAAGCAAAACTAGTTATTAATATAAACACATCAGCTGAGTCAGGTGCATCTCACTGAGGAGGCACATCTCCCCCTAAAATGCACAAACTTTTATGCCCTTCCCCAGCTGGTGGGGGTCCCTGTCCCCTTTCCCACTGGCTGGGTACTCAGGAACTTACATTCTTGCTGACCACCTACTGCACTCAGACACATACCTCCTGTGCTCTCCCCTTTCTCTCCCTAGTAACAAGCATTGATTAACTCCCCTTTTCCCGTGCTAGTTACATCTTTGCCTATGTGACCTAGGTACACATTCTTATGGCTGAAACAAAACATTATTTTATCTCTCGCAATTAGAATCATGAAATGGTTTGGGTTGGAAAGGTCCTTAAAGCTCATCCAATTCCAACCCCCTGCCATGGGCAGGGACACCTTCCACTAGACCAGGGTGCTCCAAGCTCCATCCAACCTGACCTTGGACACTTCCAGGGATGGGGCAGCCACAGCTTCTCTGGGCAACCTGTGCAAGGGCTTCCCCACCCTCGTAAAAAGCTTCTTCCTTATATCTAATCTAAATCAACATAGTTTCTGTTTGAAGCCATTCCCCCTTGTCCTGTCTCTCCAAGTCCTTTTCCAAAGTCTCTTTATATCTTTCTTGTCAGTTCCCTTCAGTTACTAGAAGGCCAAAATTAGGTCACCCCAAGCCTTGTCTTCTCCAGACTGAACAATCCCAGTTCTTTCAGCCTTTCCTCACAACAGAGCTCCTCCATTCCTCTGATCATCCTGGTGCCTCCTCTGGACCCGCTCCAGCAGTTCCATGTCCTTCCTGTGCTGGGGGCAGCTCTGCAGGTGGGGTCTCACCTGAGCAGGACAGAGAGGCAGAATTCCCTCCCTTGACCCCTCTTGTAACCCCTATCCTCCTGTTTAACACCTCACTAACTGCTCCCATTCCATACCTATAATATGAGAAGGAGCCTGATTAATTCCATATCAATAGAAATGACAGAATGGAAGATAAATTCTCCAGATTTTCTGGCTACCACACCTGAGTGGAACCACCAGCTTTGGGTGGTTCCATTGAATCAGAGGCTTCCAAACCCCAGACTGCAGTTACTTATCTCTTACAGGTGCCTTCATCCTAAATGATGCTTATAAAACATCCAACAAACACATATATAGTATTTTAAACAGCATCACTTACAAAAGGCAAATCTACCTAGCAATTTCTGTCTGTGTACTATCATTACAGAATCACAGAGTGAACTAGGTTGGAAAAGACCTTTGAGATCATCAAATCCAACCTATGACCTAACACTTCCTCATCAACTAAGCTATGGCACTGATGCCACCTCCAGTCTTTTTTTAAACACGTCCAGGGACAGTGACTCCACCAACCTCCCTGGGTAGACGATTCCAGTGTCCAATCACTCTTTCAGTGATGAATTTTTTTCTAATGCCTAACCTAAACTTTCCTGGGCACATTCTTTCCTTTAACACATTCTTAAATTTTGATCTCAAGGTCAGACTGATGGGTCTGAAGATAGCAGATCATCTTTCCCTCAATTTTTTTTTAATCACTATTCCACAAACCAAAGACTCAACTAATGTTACTTTCTATGACTAGCTCTTCACCTTCTATACCCTATTTCTAAAACCGCTCTTAAAAGATTATCGGTACACCTGCTCAAGGGCAAAATTCGATTATAATTAGATGAAGAAAATGTTTTAAAAGTGAATTAAGGATATAGAGGATACAATAAAACTTCTGAAAATCTAGTTAAAGCATTAATATTAAAAGAGTAGCAATTAAAAAGGCAGAAAATCTCATTTGAACCAGTGAACGTGAATCCCATCAATATACAAATAATCCTGAAAATGTACAACATGGACTATTTTAAGGGCAACACAATCTAAATATTATGACTAGGAGTCCTACATACTCCCTCAGTGCGTGTAAGCAATACTATATGGATACATGCATTCCATGTTCTCACTTCCAGGGCTCAGGATGAGCTCTGCAGTTTAACAGTCAGCTTGGGAAGGGACTCACCATTCCCCAAAAGCTTGGTGTGGAAACAGTTCTCTAAAAGAATGCTTAGATTGGCAGGTACGACTCTGATGGCATCAGTCTGACAGCGCCCAGCCTCTGTCTGCAGGGGCTGCAAAGTACCTCCTTGTACCCAATCAATTCAGCATCACAGCTGTTATCCACTTCATAAATAAATCCTGTATTAATTCCCTTGGAGAGGGAAGTGTGCTACACCCTTCTGAACTGAAACTTCAATGAAAACACATCGAACAAGTCAAGATAAAAACCACAACTGTGGAAAAAAACAAAACCCAAAAAACCCCAAACCAGACTAAGTGATGCACAGCAATTTCCCTTCCCCATTTTCAGTCCTGCTGCAATTTGCTGTCACTAGTTTGCTATGGATATCACCAGGAAGCAAGGCCAGCAGGGAAGACTGCGGTACTGGTTTTGGCTTTATTTCCACATGGAATAGCACAATATCCTGAGTTGGAACGGACCGACAAGGATCATCGAGTCCAGCTCCTGGCTCTGCACAGGACACCCCAATAATCCCACCCTATGCTTGAACGCATTGCCCAAATGCTCCTGGAGCTCTGGCAGCCTTGGGACCATGACCATTTCCTGGGGAGCCTGTTCAGTGTCCGACCACCCTCTGGGGGAAGAACCTTTCCCTGAGATCCACCTAACCCTCCCCTGACACAGCTCCAGCTGTTTCCTTGGGTTCTATCCCTGGTCACAGAGAGCAGAGACCGGAGCTGCCCCTTGGGAGGAGCTGCAGTTCACGGTGAGCTCTGACTCTGTCTCCTCTTTTCTCTTGCAGGAATATTTCTGAAGACGCCCTGGAATAAGACTGCAGGTGGCATATTGCCACCAACTACCTTAGGTCGGTGCCCATTCAGGATGGACATGTCCTGTGCAGTCTATGGATAGGGTTCCTCAAAAGGCAGTTCATAACATTTTATTTACATTTTTAGATCCTAAGCAGGATTTAAGTTCAAAATCCCACACCTGAAAAGTTTGGGTTCAGTTTACATGTCAGGGAATATCTCAAACAGTATCAGCACCAGCAATGTTTTAAGATATTTTACTGCATAATCAGTAAGACCCTTGCTACCAAGGTCAGGATGAGATGATACATAATATACTTCATATTACATATATCAAAACTACTTTGTACAACTATTTCACACTGCTGACCTGTCCTCTTTTCTCCTTAGCTCCATTACTTGAATAGAATACTATATATTAAGGAACATAAGTGACATGTACAATAATTACTTTGACTCCACATCTCAGTAATCATAGAGCTTTACCTACACTACAAATGGTTTACACATACTAGGTACAGAAGTAGCTGCCAAAAGAAAAACAGCCCAAAAAGAAAATTTAGAAACTTAGCATTCCTACTATTTTTACTCCTCACAGAAGTTACAGCAATGCACAACTCACTGAGGCCAAAAGATCTAATAATGAACATGTACAACTTATAAAAAAAAAGCTTATAAAAAGACTCAAAGCCATTAGAAGAGAATCTGTTAAAATGTGAGTCAATCATGGCAGAGAGAGAGAAAAATATGTGCATGTGTACATATTTTACCCCATTAAAATTACAGCTATCTAGCTTTTTCTTTTTTTTTAATTGCAGAGTAAAGGGAAAGCATCTTGTGCCAAATCACAGTCCTGACCTGACATCAATCTTCAGCCCATCAACAGCCCAGCCTGTCAAAGGGCTTCCAATGCTCAGTTTGACCATCAGGCACAGCACCTTTTGACTGCTCTTACCATACATTTAAGTTAAGAGAACTTAAAAATTTTCCACAATGCTTTCTGACCTCAAAGTGGGTGTTTTTTCTTCTTCAGATATGACAGTTACCACAGAGATCATCCATAGTGGTTTATCTCCTCGGCATCAATGGGTAGTGGCTTTCATTCACCTACTTTCATATTTTGAGTGTGAATTGTCCCTTTCTGGTCACATCAGTCAAAAAATCGTTATGTTACAAGACACTAAGGAAACATCAATTTCAGTTGTGTCTAAAGAATCCTGTTAATCTCCATAAACCTGAACAGAAAGATTTCCCTCAGTGAATGACAGTTGACTTACTATTTATTGAGCTTGCTACAGAAAAGCAAGACAGCCTTGATGCCCAGAGAGCCCTGCAAAGCCTAGCCATGAAGGGCTCAGGCTTCTGCAAATTTATAACTTTAAATCAATAGGAAATGTACAGAAAATTCAAGTGAAAACAAAAATCAATGGACACACACATGGTTGTTTCTACAGAATTTCTTCTTCAAATCCACAGGTAAAAGTAAGGAGCCTTATAGAGACAGGCTGAGAGAGTTGGGGTTGTTCAGCCTGGAGAAAGCTCCAGGAAGAAATTCTAGCATGTTCCAGTACCTAAAATGGCTCCAAGAGAGCTGGAGAGAGACTTTGGACAAGGACATGGAATGACAGGACAAGGGGGAATGGCATCCCACTGACTGAGGGCGGGGTTAGATGCGATATTGGGAAGAAATTCTTGGGTGTGAGGTTGGGGAGGCCCTGGCACAGGTTGCCCAGAGAAGCTATGGTTGCCCCATCTCTGGAAATATCCAGTGCCAGGTTGGATGGGGCTTGGAGCACCCTGGGATAGTGGAAGCAGCCCTGCCCCTTGCAAAGGGTAGAACGGGATGGGCTTTAAGGTCCCTTCCCACCCAAACCAGTCTGTGTTTACATGAGTTAGACATATGAAGTCACATTAGCCGACAAGAAAAGGGGAAAGACCTCTCTCCCTGTTCCCCAGGAGAATCTCCAGCCCAGCCATGGTGCCTGATCTCACTGGCACTGGTGAACCTCATGTAAAACCTCTCTTACCACGGATCACTGCTTGAGGTCTACAGTTACACAGGCTGAGCCACCATGCTCCCACCATGCCTTCATGTCTGCACTCCTGTTTCAATCCTACCTGCCTTAGGATACTGGAAAGTCAGTATATACAGGGATATAGAGGGTGGGAATACAGCAAAGGATGTCTCCTCCAGCACCATGTCCTATCTAATGCACACACATCTTGCATGAAAGCAAGCAAAGCTCAGGCACAGAATCCACTCTGATGCCTCAACCAGTTTTGATCTTATAATGCAATTTTCATGTTGTGATTTTTTGTCTTTCAATACCACATGACAAATTTCCATAAGTGTTGAATAGAGAAATTAAATTCCATATAAACTCCATCACTTTTAACACACAATATCCTTTTTCATCAGCCTCAGCAAAGATGATTTAGACATATTTACAGTAACATTAATCACATTTCTTCTGTAGGGCAGTATTATTCTCAGAATAGACAACTGAATACCAGTTGCCATGCAAAACTGCCATTAAAATATGCTTCCAAACCTTCAAATTCCTATGTAAATAGAGTCATCATCAGAACATCTTTAAAACACAGAAATAATTTGTCCTAATTAATTGATAGGGAAACTGACCAAGGGGATTAGATGATGAACTATACTTCCATTTGATTCCTGAAGTCTATGGTCATCTGTTCTCAAGGGAACAGTAAAGTTAGAGGCTATAATGTTATTTCAGCTTTTCCAGCTGGATCACACTTTCCTGTTTCTACTAGAAATCCAAATCCCTATCCTCTCACATTCAAACATCAGACTTGCATAGAAATTGTTATTGTACCATTCACATAAGGGAATTCAGCTGGTACTGACTTTGCCTGCTGTCCCAGAAATTCTCATCAGCTCAGGTACTGAGAAAAGCTGGAATTGATCCAGGAATTACTGGTTTAACATGCTTTCAGTAGCTCTGAGTTTTCTTTGGGTTCACCATATAAATGCAGATAAAACAAGTTAACAGACTATCACCAATATCCACAAGAAAATTAAAAATTGCAGCAATATTAGTATGGATGTTTCAGAAAAAAATGTGCATAGGCGGGAAGTCAAGTCCTGGTTTTGACTTTGAACCACATCAACACCTCCTCAAAATGATTCATCCTCCCGAAGTTGAACAAGGGCATACTTAAACACCCATTACTATTCCCAAAATGAAAACCAGTGACTTTAAAGAGTCACTGCAACCTGTGTTTGTGAGAAAGACACCGACCGACCCAAATTTACAGAGCTGTCTGTTATGTGTTTCAATGTAATAAATCAATCCCTTAACAAAAGTGCATTAACACACTGTCAAACAAGCAGGCAGCAACTATAAATAAATGGAGATGGAAATAGACTGTATCTTGAACAACAATAAATTTCAACTTTTTCAACAAAACTAAAAGCAACTCACCCTACAATTCTGTCTATTCCTGATCTCCCCTTGGAAAAAAGCTAAAATCACCAGTGACCTCAAAACTAATTATTTACCACTATATTATTTGGAATTCAATACTTGGTTTCCAGCAAGCCAGCAACTTCAATGCATGCTCACAATTTGGATACAGTAGTATACTTATTTCTAGCAACATAAAAATCCTTAATAGGAAACAATGCTGGAGTTTTCAGTTTGGTTTTTTTTTCTTGTAGCACTGGTCTGTCCAGTCAGCACTTCAGTTCCACACTACTCTGCAACTCAGGTCTTGCAAAGGCTGGAAATCTTTGTGGCATCACCTTTGCTGATTTCACACAAGATCAAAGTATGTAACAGGCAGACACTAGAGATCTAAGCTCTCAAATCACTATAAAATGCAAGTGACACTCTCCACTCTGGATTAATGGGTGATTGACTGTGTAAATTAATCATTAAACAGGCAGGTGCACAACTCTGGCAGGAAACATGCTGCACATTGCTGCAAAAAACCTTCACAAAACCACCTTGAAAAGTTTATTTTAGAGGAACTCAAACACATTCTTGTAACAAGCAATGAAATCTAAAAGCTGTGCTCAGGATAAAACTGAATCATAGATTTTCCCTAGATAGGGCAGTTGCATTCAAAATATCTGGGAGCAGTGCCATGACACCAATATGTGGAAAATGACCAAACTGTGGAAGGAAAGCGATAATGACACAAGCACAAAGAAACTGGGAGTGGGGGTAACACTAAATCCACTCAATACACAGCTAATCCACTGCAGGAGTAATTTTTTTTTCATTGCAATGACTGAAAACCATCAGCGATGAAAACTAAACTGTTTTTAAACACAAAGTAATTGACGACATGGTTATTCCTTCCCTTTACCATGAAATAACGTTAAACCCAACCTAAATTTTCTGAATGGAAAAATAGCTCTCACCTTCTGTATTTGAGTTTATAAAAGGAGTTTACAAAAAATGCTAATTCCTCTGTGCCAAGCTGCTTATCCTTTGAGTAGACAAGTACCACCTTGGAGACGGATATTAAATTTTCAAGCAATACAAACACTAACAAGAAAGTCTTGCAAAGAGTGTTCTCCTAGCACAGCTTTTCTTGTTTTGTTTCCTTTCAGCTTATAGAAACTAGCAAAGAAAAAAAGGTTTCTAAAAATCAGGAAACAGAGGGCAAAGGCAAATAACAGAAAATCTGGGATTTTCACAGCTGTATTTGTACATCCTGTGCAAGTCTCTATGTAAAGCTGAGCAACACTGTCTAATGGTAAAGGTCATTATGGATAATTTTCACCCTGAAGAGGATGTGCAACACCCTGTACCTATATGAAGTAACAACCCCCTATTTAAATTTTTGCGACACACACTGAGCACACCCGAGATGAGTTTGTGTATAGCAATGCTTTTACTTCTGCAGATATGAGCCCAGCAGGCATGGCAGGGAATAAAAGGTAGTTTACACATTGAAAAATTCTTGCTTGGAATCCCAGGCCACCTCTGCCAGCATGCTGTCCCCTAAACCAGCTTAATTTCACTTCTGCATTTTCAGGGAACTGAAAATTCTGAATCTGGTGATACTGCAGGAAACTGTTTTACCAAATGAAGCCACAACCAGGACCAGGAATGTTATCCAGATCCTGGGGTGTCCAAGAAATACTTCTCACAATCTCCTCTGGAGATCAGCTGCCCCTCTTTAGCAGCAATATTGCTCAGTTCATTAGTAAAACATTGAAATTCTTCTTCATCATGCAAGATGCACTGAGATGCTTATTATCAGCCCAAAACAGAGTCAATTTTCTTTAAATTATTCTCCAAATCCCCCACTGTGCTAATGTCCCAAATTTAGGTTATCAGACTGCTACATGAAGCTTGTTCTGTGTGCAATTAAGGGCTCTTAACAACCCTAATGACGTCACAACCCCGCAATAAGGACAGAGCCCTTATGTTCTGAGTATCCCAAGCATCTCACATTCCTCAAGCCCAACCTGTGCCCAGAATCATCTGTATGCAGCACACATCCACCAAAACCTTGGCAAGCAACCTGCCTCTCCATCACATAAATATTTATTTTAAGCAAAGGGAGGAAAAGTGACAGTCTCAAGTAGATCTAAAGGAACTCTGCGAGGATCAGCCATAAACAAAGCAAGGGAACAAAAGCAGGAAACAAAAGGCAAACATCGTTACTGCTCCAGCATTTCAGTGACTAAATGAGTATTTCATTCAAAACCGTGCACAAAAGCAAATTATCATCTCTGTTCACTGCTGTGAAATTGATTACCAAATATTCCAGCCCTGCTTCCAAGATGCTGCAGTGGTTTAATGGGCAGATGTGAGCACGTGGCTGTGCAAGAACAAAGCACTGGCATAAAACTGCTGTGGTCCTTCTTATGGGGAACTCCAAACTGGAGTTCCCTCCTCCCCCAAAACCACCTCACTTACAGAATCACATCATTCTCAATCCCATCTCCTGCCTGTTTTACTCTGTTTTTTCACTGTGCTTTAGAAGACGTGATTTAAAAGCTCCTACTTGCTGGGAATATTTTGGGTGTAGGGAAAAAAGCAAAGCTCTACCTGATTGAGAAGGTAATCCCAAGTGCTGCGCTTAGAACTTCAAATTAGAAAAAAAATTCCTCAAGGAAAACATTCAAGAAAAGAGCACTCAAGGGTATTCTAAATTAATACAGTAAGACAACAGCTTGGTCAGCAGTAGCATTATCTAAATATAGGATTTTCAGTATGGATTTCATAGACATGTTTAGATGCAGGAAGCTCAGGGTTTGAAATTTGATTGCTCACGAAAGCTTCAGAGGAACAAGCCAGGAAAGTCAAATCCATCACATGCATTCCAAACATTATTTAAATTTATCAGGACACAGGATAAAAGAAAGGATTGCTGGTCCTAGATTTTTTTTTTAATTAAAGAAAGCAAATCATTCTGTGAAAACAGTGTTAATCGCAGTCATTTTTTGGTATTTCAATGTAAGTTATTTATGTTAAATGTAAATTGATGAAGACAGTAATAAACACTTAGTTGGACCTGAGCTTATTTTATTAGTTGCCAAGAGAGGCTGTGGCCACCCCATTCCTGGAAGTGTTAAAGATCAGGTTGGACAGGGTTTGAAGCAACGCGGTCTAGTGGAAGGTGTCCCTGCCCATGGCAGGGGGTTGGAATGAGAAGAGCCTGAAGGTTCCTTTCAACCCAAACGATTCTGTGATTATTTTCTATCCATAACAAAAGGAACAAGCGAGATTGAAATACTGGAAAAATTTAGAACCAGGTCAGACAACTGCTAATGGACTCGGGCAGGTATTCCCTCATACTTAGAGAAATGAGACAGAAATGGTGACCGCTGCAGATAAGGAGGTGTTTGTAAGTCTAAGACAGTGATATGTCCCTGGATTTGGCAGGCAGAGGAATGTTATCCTTTATCTGCTCTGTTCCAGGAGATCTCAATGCTCAGATGTGCTCAGCAGGAAGACAAGAACAGGACAGGACTTACTCCTCTCTCTCACCAGTTAAAACCATTAAGTGTTCAATAATTCCAACAACTAAAGCTCCAATAGGGAAGGCACTGGATGTGTGTGAAGCAGAGATGATGGGGAGGATCCAGCACGAGCTGTTTTGTCTGACTGCTTTGAACTTTCCACTACTAACTCCTTACTATAAAGCAGACTGAAAATAAGCAGTGAGCTTATTGCAAACATTAACAAAACCTCCCGCAAGTCAAATATTTATGGTGGTCGTTTAGTGCACAGCAAAAACTGCAGAACAACTCAGATATTTCAAAAATACTGAATTATTTCACAGGTTAAGTTTTGTTCTTAAAACAGCCCTAGTAAAATACCAGATTGTCCAATAAAACAGTGAGAGGAGCAATAACACAGAATTCAGATTAAATATTTGCCATGAGTTTCTCAATGAACAGATCATTTAAATAGAATCATGGAATGGTTTGGGTGGGAAAGGACCTTAAAGACCATCTAGTTCCACCCTGCTGCCATGGGCAGGAACACTTTCCACTAGACCAGGTTGCTCCAAGCCACAAAATATATATTATTTATATATTATACACATGTAGAGATAGACAGAAATATAGATATACATGCATAAAGATATCTACACATACCTCCAAGAACTAAATAAAAGCATATAATTGCTCTTTTTTCTCAGCGTATTCATTAAAATTGATGATGTTTAAGTATTTCCTACTTGAATAGCTTATTCTTTTTTATCAGTCACAGCGTTTGAGTGAGCCTTTCATTAAGCAGCATGGAAAAGAAAATAATTTTAAAGCACAATAATATCCTAATGAAAAGGGAGAAACAGAATGGGGATCAGGCAGAAACACAGACCCTAGATCTAATTTGAGCACTTAAACTGATTTGATTCAAATTGCCAACACTCTTGGATCTATTAAGCAGCTTCCTGACCTTCCTAAACCTTTGAACAGCCTCAGGGTAGCTTTTTAAAGACAATAGTTTGTATATAAGCTTTTGATCAGAAGTTCCTATTTATTTAACAAAGAGAATTGTGATAGTACTTTTCCAGCTCACAACTCTCACAGGTTGTGATTTACACAAATCTAGAGATAAAATTCCTCTTCACTGTAATATTCTTTGGCCAAGGACACTGTATTACCACCAAGTCCTTCATAACATTCAATCAGCAACACATAACTGCTCCCACTGTATTAATAAAAAGGGAGTTTAAAGGATACACTCTAATCTTTTTTTCACTCTCCAACTGTCAGGTTGCATGGTCAAGTCTTGCTTAGCATTTGCCATCTCCCACCACAAAAAAAGTATTACCATGAAAGGAGCACCAGTGCCTTTACACACAAAATCCATATTCCTGGAATAATTTGGTATTTAATTATAAAGTCAAAATATTATTTTCAGCCACAGTCATACATCAAACTGCCCATCAGTGAGCCTACACACACAATCCACATACACTGGCTCTTCAAGAAGTCAATCATTATCCTGAATTTGTTAATCCAACCCTTTACAACCTCAGGACAATAAATCTATGTGAACCAGAGGTCATTTCTTACCCTGTGCTTTACCTGCCTTATCTGGTGAGGAGCGGCTGAGGGAGCTAGGGGGCTCAGCCTGGAAAAACAGAGGCTCAGGGATTAGAATGAGAAGAGCTCACTCTCATTCTTATTCTCTCACTCTCTAAACCTCCCTGACAAAAGGATGCAGCCAGGGGGAGTTGGGCTCTACTCCCAGGGAACAAGGGACAGGATCAAGAGGAAATGGCCTCAAGTTGCACCTGTTGTGGAGAGTTAGACTAGATACTGGGGAAAATTTCTTCATGGCAAGGTTGGTCAGGCACTGGAACAGACTGCCCAGGAAAGTGGCTGAGTTCCCATCCCTGGAAGTGTTCAAAAAACATGTGGGTGTGGTTAGTGGTGGTCCTGGCAGTGCTGGGGAGCGGCTGGACTCAATGATCTTAGAGGGCTTTTCCAACCTTAATTCCATCTGCTAATTAGGCAGCTGGCTGACACAACTCAGTTTAGGCAGGACAAGAGGTTGTGTCACTGAGCTGCAGACAGTGCTCTGCAGAGCCTGTTAACCAAGTGTGCAGCACCTTCCGGATTGCACAATACTCAGTGCTGCCAATTTCACTCTCAAGTTTGGAGCTCCCAAGCTCCCACTGCTCCAAGTGTTATCTCAGGATGCTGATGCAGCTCTGTGACTGGGGAATTTCTCATGCCTCCCAGCAGGAGCTCCTCTCCTGCCCATATCACAGCAGCTCAAAGCCCACAGCAGCCTCCAGCCAGCCTAGAGCCCGCTGGAGGTTTATACTGAAACAGAAGACACAAGCACATCAGGCACATTCTGTATTTTCTATTTCAGCTACCATGAACACCAAGATGTTTACCTTTGAACAACTGAAGTGGCTGATTCCACATCTTAAAAACAAGTCACCTGAAGTCCTTCTTAATTCAGCTTTCTACCTCTAAAGAGCACCACTGATCTGTGGTGCGTTACTTATACATCTAACTGTAGTCTAAATAAACATTTCCCAAGGAGAAAGGGAAACGGAATATTAGCAGACTGCAACTGAATGCTAAAATGTTCATCCTTCACTGTGAATGCAAGAAGATGTGAGAGATTAGTAGGTTAGTGAAGCACAAGGTGTATCTCTGCAATGTAAATGAAAATAGTCAAGGCCACAAATATAGTCATCATATACATCCAGATAAGACAGGATGATTAACATGCCAAATTTAATTACATTTCTCAGTCCAGTAGATAAGCACATGGAATATGCCGCACTTAGAAAATAATTTTCACCTGCCCTTCTACTTCTCATTTGTACCTACAGCATCTAATAACACATCAAGTCCTTTAGAGCCAAATTCTTGACAACCGTGAACCAAAAAAAACCCCTCCTGCAGAGCCATTTCTGACAGGAGACAGAGCAAACTCAAGGCATGTGAAAGAAGGCACATGACTGCAAAACTCTGAACATTGCTTGTTTGCACTTCTCAGAGCTCTAGGTTTAAAAACATTACTAGAAACTTCAACTCCTTAATAAACTAATAAACAGCCAAATAAACCATCTATAGAGAAAAACATGTATTATATTCTTGGGCAAAATTTTAGACTGGAATTATATGCGAGAAAGAAACAAGTTTTATCAAAACAGGTAAGAGGATAACAAACTGAGGTTCTATTAGCAGTTGAATATATACCAATTCTTTTTTTTATTTGGCAGCACCATTCAGAAAATAAGCCTCTCAAATCCAGTCCCCTTAAAATGACAAATATCCTAAGTTTCTCCAAGAAAGTAACACGTATGAGGCTATTTCATAAAGCTCTCTCCCAGCTAAAAGAAAATTCTTACAATGACAGTGGTAAAAAGATACTAAAAAAGCAGGTTTGGACTTCAGGGGCTTGCCTAGCTAGAATCATTTCCATAGAAAACCTCTTTCAAACTGGCTGCAACACACACTCACCTGCAGACTGTCAATAAATATGAATAAAAAAATTAAAGTATTTTTCTTCCATGAGTTCAGGTTATACAGACGGTTCCCCTTCTCCCAAATCAATAGGGAACGTCATCGAACGGTGCTTGGTACTTTCAGTAGCTCCCCAAGAAAGCAGTCACTGCCTAGGATAATCATCCTTTTCTCACTTCCTTCTTTTCCAGGAATCAGCCCTGCCCAGGGAACTCACCTAATGCATGCAGACACACACACTGGCTCTCTCACTGCCATAGCTGACAAATCCAAGGCAGGTAACCATCTTAAGGAAACCCCTGCCATAACAGAGAGCCCAGGGACCATTCCCAGCCTATTCCCATAAAGATTTCCATTTTCTCATCCTGTGGGATAGACTTCAGACACACAACCCAACCAAGTAACCCAACACTAAATGAACTGGCCCCAGCACTACAGAAATGCACTTTCCATCATCATATAGACCAAAAACCGCTGTCCTGTGCAGACACCCCTCATTCCCACGCACATGGCCTGGACCAGTGCAGAGCCAGGGGGGTTCCATCCCCCTGCCCAGAGCCCCTCTTTAGCCTTTTTTTCCTCAAAAGAAAATTACTCTGAAGCAGCAGGACTCTCCCAATACCCTCTGTCCCACTCAATCCCCTCCTGCTGCCCAGTCTTGTCTCCCCACAAGCCCAGGAGCTTCTTTCCACCAGGCTGTTATTCCCTCTGTCCCTCCCCAAGAGCCAGCAGCATTATAGCTCCAAAAGCTGAACCTCCCAAATGCCAGCTACTCCCATAAGTACACTGCTTCTCTCCGCTGCACATACCTCTCCTGAAATAACCTTTAACCAAAACCAGCACCTGCTGATCTCCCAAGTGGAGCTTCCTCAACCCCCACAAAAACCTCTAGGGTCTCCCCCCAGCCCTAATACCCGCTTGCGCACCCTTCCCCTCCAACCTGTTCTCAGTCTGATCTAGTCCCATCTCCACATTAGTCCTTCTCCCCACCTAGGAACTGGCCCCACACCCACACTGTCCTCCTCTGTCCACCAGCTCCTCACTGCTCCCATCTGCTTCCAATTCCAGCCACGTCCCCACACAAAACCAGCCCCTATTCACCCATCATCCTCAGACTTCCATTTATACAGCCCCCAAACCTAGCCCTGTTGCCAAAAAAATATCCCCTACCCACTCCCCTCCAGCCTAACTTTCTGTCCAGACCTACTAAAACTTAAATCCAGCATTTTCCTGGCTCAGCAATCCATCACACCCTGACCCCCATTGACCCAGTGCCCTACAATCACATCCCTGCTCCTACACAGCTCCTTAGTCTCAACTGATCCCCAGTGACCCCTCTGCAACCCCAGTCGTCCAACACCAGAAATTCAGCCCCCTCAGAGGTGCCTCTCTGCAGTACAAACATCCTGTACTCACCAACAGGGGCACTCAACACCCACATCCCATTGCTCCCAGACCTCCGCCAGGAAGCCCCAACCACTCACCTCCTCTGTGGATCTCCAGACCTAGCCTTCCATGCTGTCACCCCATCACACCCATGCTCCTGTCACCCCTCAAGCATGTCTCCACACATCCACCTCTCCCTCTGCATCCAAATCCTTTTGTCTCCCTGTCTGGCTCCTGCCCATCCCTTTACACCTACATCTCCCCGAATCAACCCCACACTCACACCTTCATTGCCCTCAGACTCAGCCAGGTACACCCCAGCCACTTCTGTCCCCTCAATGCACTCCTATGCTGCCCTAACACCCGCATCCTTACCGTCCCCCGGACCTGTCCCTGGCCGCTATCATCACCTGGATCTGCCTCTCATCTTTACCATCACCTGAGTGTCCCTCACCGTCCCCCTGACTTTGCCACTCACCTTTACTTGTCACCTCTATCTGCCACTCACCTTCAACCTCTGCTGGTCCCGCTCCTCACCTTTACTCCTACCCGGCCCTTCCCGTCGCACCATGACCCTACTGCCCTCACACTCATCCCTGGAGCCCCTGTTTGGGTGCCCAAACCTGGTTCTCGTACCCACCTCCCTATTTCCCTCAAGTGGTCCTTTGGGCAACCTGACCCGAGCCACCGCTGTGTCCCCTCCTTTCCCCCTTGCCCTGTCCCTCACCCCCACCCCTGATGTGGCAGCCACGCAGTCCCTCCGTGCCTCAAACCCGCCCGACCCCCATACCCCGAACCAACTCCTCACTCTGAACCAGCCTTTCATGCCCGTACCCCAAACCTAACCCCTCAGTCCCGAACCAACCCCGAACCCCCAAACCAGTCCCGAACCAACCCCTCACCCCAAACCAG
>VZTJ01000625.1:0-44398 GCA_013397795.1 Orthonyx spaldingii | reverse complement strand
GGCCGCGAGGGGGGGGGTCCCGCGGAGGCGGTGCCTGTGACGTCACCCGCGGCCATGGCGGCGGGAGGGGCGGAGTCGGAAGTCGCCGTCACAGGATGCCGCCACCAAATCCAGTCCCCGGCCTGGAAGGAGGGGAAGCAATGCTTGGTTTGGTCCTACAGCTGCAGAACTCTTCGCTTAGGGGTCAGTTTCTCATCTCAGCAAGTTTAAAAAGCAGGGCTTAAAGCACACGGCAATTCCCAAACCATGAAATGGCATTTCTCAGGAAATCAGCCGATTTAAAATTGAGCTGTAAAATTAAAGCCCATTTACTGCTCCCCATTAGTTTAATATTACAGGTGAGAAAGCAGCAGCTGGCACAGGTACAGCACGAGCACTGCCCCCAGTTAAAGGAAGGCTAATGGGAGTAACAGAATCACAGAATCATTGGGGTTGGAAAAGACCTCCAGGATCACCAAGTCCAACCTGTGACCCCCCTGCATTTTGTCACCAGCCCAGAGCACTGAGTGCCACATTCAGGCCTTCCTTGGACACCTCCAGGGATGGAGACTCCACCCCTGTCCTGAGCAGCCCTTTCGGTGCCTGACAACCCTTTCCATGAGGAAATTCCTTCTGGTGCCCAAGCTGAGCCTCCCCTGGCCCAGCCTGAGGCCGTTCCCTCTCCTCCTGTCCCTGTGCCCTGGGAGCAGAGCCCGACCCCCCCGGCTGCCCCCTCCTGTCAGGGACTCGTGCAGAGCCACAAGGGCCCCCTGAGCCTCCTGTGCTCCAGGCTGAGCCCCTTTCCCAGCTCCCTCAGGAATTCTCCAGCCCCTTCCCAGCTCCGTTCCCTGCCCTGGACACGCTCCAGCCCCTCAGGGTCTCTCTTGTCCCGGAGCTGCCCCAGCACTGGAGGTGCCCCAGCAGTGCCAGCACAGGGGATGTCACTGCCCTGGGATGGAGCAGCCCCGTGCTGGGCTCCGCTGCCCCCCGTGGACTATGGAGAGGGGTTGGCTGGGGGTGTGTCCCACCAGCATTCTGGGGGTGTCACCGTACCCCAGGTGAGCCCGAAAAAGACCCCTCAGAGGTGGGGTTGTGTCCCCTCTGCCTCGGGAATGCCCCCCAGCCACCCCACAGCACCTGAGTTTGGGCCTGAGGCGTGGGGAGACCTCGAGGCTGAAGGGGAGGGAAAAGGAAGTGTTCAAGGGGAGGCTGAATGTGGCTCTGAGCAACCTAGGAAGCAATATGGGAAGAGATTAATCCCTGTGAGGGTGTAATACCCTGGCATAGGGTGCCCAGAGCAGCTGTGGCTGCCCCTGGATCCCTGGCAGTGCCCAAGGCCAGGCTGGACATTGGGGCTTGGAGCACCCTGGCACAGTGGGAGGTGTCCCTGCCATGGCAGGGGTTGGAATGAGATGAGCTTTAAGACCCCTTCCAACTCAAACCTCTCTGTGATTTTATGATTCCAATTGTGTAAGCCAAAAAAAAAAAAGAGTATTTGGAGAAAAGGATACCCTCCTACCCTGGTAAACACTCCAATGTTCTCCAAGGATTTCTGGGCTTTAATTTATAACAGCAAAGGCCTGAGCAAAGAAGAATAAAGAAGTTAAAAGTCATCCTCTTGTGAATTTGTGGGCAAAACAGCAGACTCTGCTGGATACACAGGAAGGATGTCCTTTGCAGCAGGAAGGGTGAAAATTTCAGACCTTTCATTTTTAACAGAGTGAAAAAGGAGTGAGAAAGTTGATGGTGTTTGGAGTTATTGGGTAAATGTTACCTTTGGTCTGTGTCCAGTAATATGATTGTGTCTGGATGTACACAAATTGTTTCAAGTGAGGAAAGATGTCAACAGCTAAGAATTTATTATTAAAAGGAAAAAAAAGGAAAAATATACTATTCACATTTTTCCCTCTAAAAGGGTGACCAGGGTTTAGGTGCAGCAATGCAAGGATAGACAGCAGATTGGGTGGAAATAGCCAACTCACCATATTTAAGTAGTTCATTTGTGTTTAGAAATTCAAATGTTAGTTACCAGTCTGAGGGAGGTTCTCAGTGGGAGCCTTAGTGATTTCTATGTGAGTTACTGGGATAGCAAAGCATGTTGAGCAGATGGGAAAGAACACAGTCTAAAGACTGGTTGGTTTTTTCTTGTCAGTAAGTTATCTCTAACAAAACCATTGATCAGAGATTTTGCCTTTTCTGCTTGAGGTCTCAAGAAGGAGGATGAAATCTTGGGTTTAGTTTAAAACTGCTGTGCTGGGCTGACCTGGTGTTCAAAGGCAACATAAAACCAAAAAGGTGTGAGTGATGAGAAATAGGTTGCAAATCCCTTGTAGGCTATACAGAAATGGAGGTGCAGAGAGACTGTTTCTACATACATCTATATTCCTGGGACACAGACAACTGCCAGCATGCCCTGAATCTGTGGACTCAGATACCCAGTCATTTCCCGAGGTGCTGCCAGAAAAGTCAGTCTGGCTCTGAGAGTCAGCAAGCTCAGGATACAGGCAGTGCATGACACTGCTGTCTGGACTGTCACTGTGGTGGGGTGACCCTGGCTGGACACCGGGTGCCTCTCAAAACTGCTCTCACTCCCCTCCACCGTTGGGCAGGGAGAGAAAATACAATGAAAGGCACATTGTTGGGATAAGGGCAGGGAGAGATCACTCACCAGTTACTGTTATGGGCAAAAGAGATTGAGGAAATCAGTTTATTACCAATCAAATCACAGTAGGGCAAAAGGAAATAAACTGAAATCTTAAATTACGTTTCACCCGCCCCTCCTTTCTTCCCAGGCTCAATTTTCCTCATGATTCTCTACCTCCTCCTTCAAAGTGGTGGGGGGGCCAGGGAATGGGGCTGTGGTCTGTCCATCACACATTTTCTCTGCCGCTCCCTCCTCCTCAGGGGCTGGACTTCTCATACTCTCCCCCTGCTCCAGCATGGGCTTCCCATGGGGTCACAGCCTCCTTCAGGCATCCCCCTGTTCTGGCATGGGGTGTCCATGAGCTGCAGGCGGATCTCTGCACCCCCATGCCCTCCATGGCTCCATCAGACATGGAGAGAAGCTCCATTACCTCCTCACAGGAGCCACCCGTATCAAAGCCTTGTCACCCAAACTCAGCACAGTCACACAGCTGCTGCCTGCACAAGTTGCTCCCACCAAGTGATGCCAAAAGGTTCCAACCAGTGGAAGCATTTCTGGCATGGCTCTAACACCACATGGATTAGCCAGATATAGCCAGCTCAGCGCTGGGGTTGGAATCTATTGTCAAATATTACCCCCATCCTCTACTTTGTCTCTCCTTGCATCTGTTTGTGTTCACTTGCAGTTATCAATGATCATAATACTTATATTTTCACAACATCTGTTCCCCCCTTTCTTGCCAAACATAGCTCGCAGTTGCACAGAAGGCAGAAAGTAAAAACACTGATTAAGACAGTGCAAATAAACTTGGAGACATTGTTCCCATCCTTGTGACAGCACAGAACTCTTTCTCACGGGAATTGTACTGAAAGTTTATAAAATATAAGTTTCATGTTTATGAGAGTGGCTTGTGGAAACAGGCAGTCAGAATTCTGTCCAATCAGTCCCAGGGGGGTGGACTGGTCTCATCCAATCCGAACAGCCTTCTCGAGTGTATATAAATCTGTTAATAATTAAATAAATTTACTTAGCATTCTCTCAGACTGCTGCGTCCCTTTGCTCTGCTTTCGGTCCAACAGTGACACATCCTGGAACGTTTGAATGGCTATCAGTTGAATTTCTCTTCATTGGTGTCAGATTTGGCAAACTGCTTCTGTGCTCAACAGTTTATGTGGGTTTTTATCCAGCTAGTTGAATAAAGCACAAGATGCCATCCATCCTTAGATCACTCCCCGCTCTTTTCCCAACAGTAGTTCCTTAAAACTCAGAATCACAGAATCACAAAATGGTTTGGGTTGAAAGGGACCTCAAAGCTTGTCTCATTTTAACTCCCTGCCATGGGCAGGAACACCACCCAGTAGAGCAGATTCCTCCAAGTCTTGTCCAACCTGGTCTTGAGCACTTCCAGGGATAGGGCAACCACAACTTCCCTGGGCAACCTGGGAAATTAGCAATTCAGAAGGTTTTTGCAACTGGGGAATCAAAAGGTTTTCTACCAGATAAATGGAATTATTAGATCTGTGCAATGGTTGATGGTTGTTTTTTATCAAGCAAACTTTAAATCTCTAAAAAACGGTTAAAAAGGATCATCCAGTGGATGAAACAGGAATAGTTCTGACATCACAATAAACCAACAGCCCAGCTAAGAAAGTGTTCATCAGCTGCCTGTGGCCAATCTCAAACACTTGGGAGAAGAGTAACATCTGTTGAGTGTTGCACAAGAGAAGAAATCCTTCCCTAACCTTGTTAGTGATCACATTGTGCCCTCCCTGGCACTGTCTGCATCAAATATTAGCTGTGGGAGATAATTATTGTTAAATTAACTTTAATATGTTTCATTCTAACGTGCGAAAAATGTTCAAAAATGCTGTTTGGGTTTTTTTGTTTGGTGTTTGGTTTTTGGTTTGGTTTGGGTTTTTTTTTAATTCACAGGCAACTTGCTGACATGAAATATGGTTTGGAAAGACTGGAGTTAGCCCAGAGTGCTGACTGGGCTGTTTTTATTTCAGAAAACAAAAATATATAATAATTGATGTACTGGAATGGTTAAACACCCTTTCCTGGCAACAGGCACAGCAGGACAATGGTGTTTTTGCAAACTACACATAGGGAGGGCATAGTCTTGAGGGATGGAAGAGCCCTGTGTATCACAGCTGAAAAGATAACATCATCAGAGCAGCACTTCAGTGACTGATCTCTGCTCTCTGGTGACCAGGGACAGTACCAAAGGGAATGGCTGAAGCTGTCATGGAAGGTTTAGGTGAATATTAGGAAAAGATTCTCCCACAGAGGGTGGTTGGACACTGAACAGGCTTCCCAGGGTTTGTCATGGCCCCAAGGCTGCCAGAGCTCCAGGAGCATTTGGACAACGCTCTCAGGCACAGAGTGGGATTGTTGGGATGTCCTGTGCAGAGCCAGGAGCTGGACTCAATGATCCTTGTGGGTCCTTTCCCACTCAGGCTACTCTATTCCATGATACTCTGTGACTTGCACAACTTTATGTAGTATGTGAAATAAACAACCAATTGAACAAGCGTTTCCATGGATATTGATTTTAGACAACTATAAAGAAGCAAGTACAACAAGCAAGTACCACCAACACTGAATTAAGTTTGGAATGAGGAGTTACACTCACCTCTGTTCATTCTTGCTGCCAAACTTTTATGGCCCATCTGTTGTTCTTATGTATGCAGTTGAATACATATTTACTCAGCACATATTTGCTCAGTATATAAGCCAAGTTACTACCCACTTCATATGCCCAATGACAGGATAGATAGCCAGACATGCTAATTAATGAATTGGCCTCTGGGGTGAAATTATATCCGCATTCAGAAGACTCATGTTGATATTAATAAGGTCAGAACATCATTGCTGATGGCTGAGTCATGGCTGAGCTGGGTATCACAGACATGTCAACAGTGGATCTGCCCTAGGAGGCTGATTCAATGGTATGTTTATCAAAATGGATCAAGTCATGGTGATATCAGGGGTCAAAAATCACATGAAATCATAACCACAATGCTGCATTGTATAGGCTTTTTATCTTCTGTTGAGATGAGCTTAGAGGAGTCCTGAACTTCAGAAATAACTCCCTAGCCAAGGGCCTGGAATCAACTCTTTCTAATTATCTTGTAACCCAGCATCACCAGTTTTTCTACTCCTCACCCAACGTGCTGTTTCCACCCATTAAAGCCTCTGCCTATATTCCCAAATCCTCAGCACCTTGCACCCTGTCTCTTCTGTTGAACGTCCTTCTATTTTCGCCAAAACTCTTCTTTCCTCGGTGCTTCACCTCTGCAGCACCAGTGAAGTCTGAAGCTGAACACAATCATGTTCAGACCAAAATATATTCATGCAAGATGTTTGTTTGCTGTCTGTGGAGGTGTGTGAGGCAACTCTACACCTAAAAACTGCCACGTGGTTTATCATAAAATCCCAGAATGGTTTAGGTTGAAGGGGACCTTAAGGACCATCTTGTTCCGCCGCCCGCCATGGGTGGGGCCACTATCCCAGGGTGCTCCAAGCCCTGTCCAACCTGGCCTTGAACACTCCCTGGAATGGGGCAGCCACAGCTTCTCTGGGCACCCTGTACCAAGGCCTCACCACCCTCACAGCAAAGAATTTTTGCTAATGTCTACTCTAACCTGCCCTCTGGCAGTGGGAAGCCATTCCCCCTTGTCCTGTCATTCCAGGCCCTTGTTCAAGGTTTCTCTCCAGTTCTCTGGTAACCCCTTGGGCACTGGAAGGTGCTCAAAGGTCTCCCTGGAGCCTTCTCTTCTCCAGGCTGAACAGCCTCAAATCTTCCTTCAAAACACTTGTTGTGTCATTTGAAGGACTTGTTTCATTTTTTTTTTTTCCTCTCCAGATTTCCTGCAAACAACTCACCCTTGTTTTGTTTTGGTTTCCTTGATCCTGTCCCAGGCATGAGTCACACTGTGTCCTGTCACACTGGCATGAGTCCCCCTCATACCAAAGAGCTTTTCCACCCAAGTTCCCGAGCTGATACAAATGTCAGAACAGCAGGAATAAGCACAGAAACCTTTTATTTTCTACCCATCCAACTGGAAATCCTGCTATGAGCATGTTTGACAACACAAATCCAATAATTAAGCATATTTAGGTGTAAATTCAGAGTTTGCTAGTGGCCTAGTTTGATTTCTCTTTTTCCTTTTTATTTAGATGTGGATGGCCAAAGGTCCTTGGAAAAAGTGCTTAATAAGGGAAGAAATATAGTAACTGAAGTGCTGCCGGGAATAAAGGTCTGAGAGATTTACAGGCACAATAAGGATGAATAGCAGAAAAATAACCACATCTGCACAGTTGCTTTAGATTTTTAGGAGAGGGGGAAACTAGTAATAAAACTTTATTGAAGCACAGAAACTGGGAGAGAAAATGAAGAACAGTGCACTCTTCCGAAGCTGTTGAGGACATGGTGGTTAGTGAGACTGTGAAAACCTCATGTGGACTTGGGTTATGTGCAGGGCCCTGGAAGAGCTCCAGTAATTACAAAAGCTTGGATTTTGGGTTTCCATGTAATTCAAAATAAGCAATACTTCATAGGATCATAGAATGTTCTAAGTTGGAAGGGACGTCATAGGTAGCGTCAGGAAGGCTGCTGGATCCATCTGGGTTCAGCAAAAAGCATCTCAGTGGCTAAATTAATTGCAGTGTATCTACTCTGTCTCTTTCTTGTAGATATTCTATTTTGAGTTCATGTCTTTAAAAAGATTCATGGAAAGATTTGACCCATGTATCTCCATCTGATTCTAGGGGGAAGATCTGCAGGTTCTGACGAGCAGCATCTGATGGCCTCAAGGTGAGTAACTATGAAACCAAAGTATCTGTTTGGGAAAATGTTAATTTGTATAGACCAGGTACTGAAGTTAGGGCCAGACCTGGGAAGTGTGGCTCCCAGCCCACAGCCAAAACCTCTAAAACCACTCCTCCAAAGTCCTGGCATATTTTGAGATAACCTCTAGCTTAACAACAAAAATCAAAGTACTGTATAAAGAACAAAGAGGGAAAAGGAAAAAAAAAAATGTCAAAAGAAAGTAACTTGCATGTCTTGGGAACAGAAAAATCATTTCAGCGAGCCGTTGCTGACAGATAGTTTTTGAAAACTAACACAGAATAGTAAATTTGCTGCAGGAAAAAGGCCAACTACATGCTCAAACCATGATATTTATAAAAAGAAAGGCTATGTTTGCAAGCGACTCTTCTGCATGGACAAATCATCCAGTTATAGCCTGCTCTCTGGAAGAAGCTCATTAACTACATCAGCCTTTTTTTCAAGCAGGGAGCAAAGTCCCAAGTGTAGCAAGTAATTGAAAGATCATTGACCAACAATAGCAAGTTAGATGCAGTCTGGGGAGAGCCTGGATGCTATATAAATAGCTCTGTCTCCCTCCTTCCTTCCGACACGGAGCCCAGCAAGAGGATAATGAAAGGCATTCAGTCACCGCTGCGGCCCGAGATAATGTGACCCTCCCCACATTCAGCTGAGGGAAGGGATTGAAAGGAGAGGAGATGCCGGCATTATTCAGAGTGTTCCTGGGAGAAAAAGGGGAGGCAAGACAGTTTTGTATATTCAAAACCAAACCCCAAACAAAGCAGTGAACACAGGCTGCACATTGTTCAGGAAGACACTAGACGTTCTGCGTTTCTCACAGAGAGGCATCTCTGCTGTGTCTGATCTCAGCAACTCCTTGCTCTGATGTCGGGGCTGGGGGAGCAGCTGGTGCCCGTGGTGGTTTGGAAGAGCAAGAGCCCTGACAGCCCCACAATGGGTGCAAGACTCACTCTGCTAACACTATCCCAAGGGTGCAGACAGGCAGGCAGATGGTGCTGCATATGTTTGAGGAGGTCTCACCTCCCCTAGAGAGATTTACTGATGAGGAAGAGGAGGAAGGGAAGGAGACACTATTGCATTAGTGCCTCCCCATCCTCTCCTCTTCCCCAACTCATTTGCAGAGTCTCCAGAAGTTCAACACTTCCTTGCCTCAGCCCTTTCTGTTGGGAATTGAGCCATGCTGCCCAACCCTTGCCGATGCAGCTACAAGGAAACGCGATTGCTGCCCTTGACATGCAGCTTAGCACTGACTGACTCACATACCTGGGGTGGAAACACCTTTCCCAATTAGCCCCTGGTACCGCCATTCCCGTGACATTTTTTTCTTCCTGGCAACTGGCATGGCCCCATCAGAGGGACTATGGGGAGGTCAGGCACCACTCCAGGGATGCAGGTGTGTTTCTGGCTACTGCACTGTGCAATACTGATCCTGTGCAATACCCAACCTCTGCTGGGTGCAATTCCACTACCAATTCTCGCTCTCTCCTCTGGCTCACATATCAAGTTGCTTCCATCCAGCCCTTGAGAAAGTTGTTGGAATGGTATTCACTGTCTGGGAGAAGATATTAGGCTCCATTTTCTCAGCTGCTTGAAGCCTTAACCACTTTCCCTGGCTACAGTCAGGGAAACAGCAGAGGCAGGAGTCACCAACCTTGGGCTTCAGGGCTGTTTTGGTGACTCCCTGTCAAAAATCTCTGCTGGAATGCACGCCTACATCTTGCCAGGGGATGAAGCAGGGCTGGCTGAGGTTGCCTGGGCACCTGCCTCTTGGCTGAAGCTAACAAGACAGCATGTCTCAGGAGAGCCACTCCTGCCAAAGACCTGATGTGGCTGTACATGAAAACACGCTGTTAAAAAGCCAGTCAGTGCAAAGTCCTTTCTATGGCTGACTCCTCAGTGTTCCTGACAAAACTAGCCACAGGGCTCCACATCTTCAGCTCCAAAGAGCTCGGGCTGGTGGCCCTTCACTGCTGTGCTGTGCTGCTGCTCTACCAGCTCTCTGTTTGTGCTCATGCAGGACTGGAAGGAGCTATTGGAAACATGACTTGATGCTGGAAAAAAGAGAGACCATCAAAAAGTTACAGACTCTGAAAACATGTCCAGACAAGGGAAGAGAGCTGGGGAAGGGTCTGGAGCATGTCTGATGTGGAGCATCTGAGGGAGCTGGGGGTGCTTAGCCTGGGGAAAAGGAGGCCCAGGGGGGACCTTCCTGCTCTCTGCAACTCCTTGATAGGAGGGTGCAGCCAGGTGGGGGTTGGGCTCCTCTCCCAAATATGTGACAGGACAAGAAAAAGTGACCTGAAGTTGTGCCAGGGGAGGTTCAGGCTGGATGTTAGGGAAAACTTCTTCATGGAAAGGGTTGTCCAGCCCTAGCACAGGCTGCCCAGGGCAGTGGTAGAGTGTCCATCCCTGGAGGAATTTAAAAGCTGTGTGGATGTGGCACTTGGGGATGTGGGTTAGTGGTAGCCCTGGCATTGCTGGGGTAGCAGCTGGACTCGATGGTCTTGGAGCATTTTTCCAATCTTAATGACTCTGTTATTCTATGAAAGCACAAATACCCTCATCCTGACATTTATGAGAAGAGAAATGCGTGAATGTAGCATTTGGGCTCTACTCCATCAGTAGCATGTTGCTTCTCAAAGCTTATTGTTTTTCATACAAGTCCCTCAGTGGTGATGCCCCTGAAGTTTCTTGCACCTTGCCTGCTTGCAGCCAGATTTACATTACAGGCTGTTGTAGCAGAAGTGCCCTGAATCTGTATGTTCATGGCTGAGGAATGGGAATTATGTATTAAATTATGTTGTCTTGCATTTCATATATCTCATCCTTGAGATGTCTTGCAAACTGCACAGCACACCAGTACCATAAGCTCTAGGATTTGGAGCATTGCCTGCCCAGCTCTGGAAGAGCCTGCCTGAAAGGAGTTCCAACTTCATACCAGTTGAATACTATCAGCTATAGGAGAGCTGCTCCTCTGTCATAGTATAATACTTCACCTCTGCTCTGGAGACAGGCTGCGAGAGTTGGGATTGTTCAGCCTGGAGATGAGAAAGTTCCAGGGAGACCTTTGAGGCACTTCTAGTGCCTGGAGATATTGAACAACCATCTGGATGCAATCCTTTGCCATGGGCTCTAGGATGACCCTTTCTGAGCAGGGAAGTTGGACCAGATGACACACTGTGGTTCCTTCCGACCCGACCAATTACAAATATTCTGTGAATAAAGGGGCTCCAAGAGAGCTGGAGAGGGACTTTGAAAAATGGCCTGGAGTGACAGAAACACGGGAACAGATTCCCACTGCCAGAGAGCAGGATAGATGGGATATTAGGAAGAAATTACCCACAGAAGGTTTGGCTGCCTCATCTCTGGAAGTGTTCAAGGCCAAGTTGGATGGGGCTTGGAGCAACCTGGTCTAGTGAAGGTGTCCCTGCCCATGGCAGGGAGTTGGAACTAGATGGTCTTTCAGGACCCTTCCAATTCAAACCATTCTGTGATTCTATGATTCTACAAGTAAAATTAGTACTGGAGCAGCAGCATTCAGCACTAGGAGTGACCTGGACAGGCTGCTGGCTTCCCTGGGTGAAGTTATGCTGGTTTAAATCAACATAATATCTGGCTGCGAACTGTGTTGGCAGAACATATGCAAGCCCTGTTGTTCAGCCACTTTGGGCTAAATTAGTTTCCTCAGCAATGGAATCTCTGAGATATAGAGCCTCACATTTATAGAAAGTTTATGAAACTACACTTTATCCAAACTTTTATACATGGACTCGTCATTAAGAGAATGACTGGGCTGGCTGACTTCCGTGGGAGGAGATGGATGTGTAGTTGAACTGGTGCCTGCAGCTGCACGAGAGTGGAACTTCCCCATGGGCTGGTCTGTGGCCTTTAGAAACAGCACATAAGGAACTTGGGGTTTAGATTATATCAACACATTTTGCTTCCTCCTGTCATGACAGGCCAAACCAGTAAGGAGTTACTGATTGTACACTGAAACCAGTTCTCCAAACACCTCTCCAAAATAGTTGGGCAAAGTATAATTGGGATAATAGAGCCCAGGATAATAACAGTGTTGAAGCAGGTGTTTTGCTAGAGGTTGCATGAGTAGCACTGGAGAGTAGGAAATGCCCAAAACAGGGGGATGAATACAGAGAACACACAAAATACAGGGGTGAATTCTTGTGGGTGAAGAAAGCAGAACTATGGAATCACAGAAAAATTGAGGTTGCAAGAAATCTGGTCCAACCCTCTCCCCTTCCACCAAGCAGCTCAAACCACCTTGGAGAAATATTTGGGGCTTGAAGATAAATGACTAGTCAATGCCTCCGAGCACTAAATCAAGGTTAATAGTTTCATGGAACTTAACTGCAGTACAGCTGCAGTTGCCTACATATTACAGGGTTTAACAGGGGATTAAACCAATTCTAGGAGTGTAAGAACCTTGGAAGCATGTTCGTTCCTCCCTTGGTAGAGACGGTGTAACTCCATCAGGAGGAGTACCACCAAGGCATGGTTTTTGGGTGGCACAGAGAGGACAAATAAACTGCTGGCAGCAGACCTGCAGCAGGCTTTGCCCCACTGAGTCATTGCAAAATCTGGGTGCGAGGGCAGAGGGGTCATGAGGAAAGGGAGAGAGAAGTGGACAGAGTAGGAAACAGATGCTACCGTACAACTGTTTTATGTGGGATTTATGGCAGTTCATGGAGTCAGAGGCAAGGAGGGACCATTAGCTCATGGAGGCTGACTTCCTGCATTTTGGTTCCATCCTGTTGCCTGGGGTGCAGACTGTATTCCTTACCCCATTCACAGTCCCAGAGGGTCTCACATCTCTGGGCTCCCAGCTTTTGCTGGAAAAGCTTGGCTCTGTGGCACAGTTTGGGGTGATGGCCACTGCAGTTTGAGCTCTGTGCGGCTGTTCAAGGAAGCAGAATATTTGGCTCAAGAAGGAGATTGCTATGGAATCCCCTGGGAGGAAACAGTTTTTCATTATAATCCAGAAAGGTCTGGGGGGCTGGATTTAATTTTATTTTTTTCCAGTTTAAATACATGTGGCTTAGATGTAAAATGTTGTGATTTTTGAAATAAATATAGAGAAGTTTTTTGACATTTCTTGCACTGCTTTAAGCTCTCCTCAGCATGATCGTGTGAGTGCCCAGTCTGAGCAAAGACAGACAAGGAGGAAAGGTGGGAGGCAAAGGAATGGGGAAAAAACACCCCCAATCCAGCACAACTGCAAGTGCAGGTTCACAGCTATTGAGACATGACAAGACACCTGTCAAAACAAGAAATGTTGGATTGGAAAGAGCGGAACTGTCTTGTGCAGACTCTACTGAAAGGATCTACCCTGAGCACACAAAACTGGCTGCTGCTGTGTTTGAGAATGCAGATGGAAAACAGAGCAGGCTCTTCTGCAATGAAATACACCCCAGGGGTGTCTTTATAACAGGACTGTGTGTTTTAGAAATAACATTGGTTAGAAGCATTATCTGGGAATCTGTGAGTCAGCTTGTGTTTGGTACTGGCAGATAAATATACTAATAAGCACATGGAATAATACCCACCTTGAAGGAACTGGTGTTAGCTGCTGATATGACCAACACATTTGCTAACAACATGCAGAGATTGGCATTAGGAAGTCATTGTGGTTAAGTCCTGAACAGTCAGGGAGAGCCAAGAAATTGCACTCCTTGGCTGAACTGTGCTCCAGCAATGAGTAAGTGGTGGTGGCCTTTCTGCAACCTCGAACACCTTCCTTGCTCCAGGCCAGAAGTGCTGCATGGGCTCCAGGTTACTTGATATTTTACAGATAGCATTGCCTCTGTCCCAAAGGGTAGGGACTCACCTCAGTAGGCTTGTGAAACTGGCAGCAACTGGAAGATGCTTAGATGAGATTTCAGGAGGAAATTCTTCCCTGTGAGGGAGGTAAGGCACTAGTACAGGCTGCCCAGAGAAGCTGTGGCTGCCCTATCCATGGGAGTGTTCAAGGCCAGGTTGAAGCAACCTGGTCTAGTGGAAGGTGTCCCTGCCCATGGCAGGGGGTTGGAATGAGATTGTGTTTAAGTGCCCTTTCACTCCATCCTGTAATTATGTTTTCTTCTGAGGCAGTCTCAGAGGCTTTTTCTGTAGTCAATGAAGAATTGATCAGAAGTCTGGGGCACCTCTCCTATGTGGAAAGGCTGAGGGACTTGGGATTGTTCAGCCTGGAGAAGAGAAGGCTCCAGGGAGACCTTATTGCAACCTTTCAGTACTTCCAAGGAGGCCTGTAAAGAAAGATGGGTACAAACTTTCAAAGCAAATTTTGTCTCTGAAACAGGAAATCAAAACTCTGTCATGTGTTGGTCTGCAGATGAGTGTGAGATCCAATTATCTGTTGTTTGGAAATCCTTTAGAGACTCAGGAGAGAGTACACACCACTGGGCTGCAATGCACACATCCATGTGCAGCAGTTCAAGAAAATCTGTAGATTTCTGCAGTTCCTAGAATCCCAGAATCATCTCTTTCCAGCCCCCTACCATGGGCAGGGACACCTTCCACTACACCAGGTTGCTCCAAACCCCATCCAACCTGGCCTTGGACACTTCCAGAGATGGGGCAGCCACACCCTCTCCAGGCAGCCTGTGCCAGGGCCTCCCCACCCTCACAGGGAAGAATTTTTTCCCAATATCCCATCTAACCCTGCCCTCTGTCAGTATGCAGCCGTTCCCCCTCATCCTGTCACTCCAGGCCCTGTCCAAAGTCCCTCTCCAGCTCTCCTGGAGCCCCTCTAGATGCTGGAACATGCGGGAAGGTCTGCTCAGAGCCTTCCCTTTTCCAGGCTGGACGACCCCAGGTCTCGCAGTCTGTCTCCAGAAGAGAGGGGCTCCAGCCTGTAACATGTGTGTCAGACATCCTCATACACATAACAGATGCGTTTTCAGGGCCTCAGCCGAGATCAGAGGTTTGGTGTGTAGGATGTCAAGCAAAGCAAAAGACGTCTTCTGCAGGAAGCTCAGAGCTGTGCAGCAGGAAGAACTTGGCAATGGAGGAGCCAAGCAAAGAAGGTGAGAGGAATGATCAGCATGGAACTGAAGAACTGTGATTTTTGCAGGCTTCAGCAAGAGATGACCTTCCAGGCACTGTGGGGCATTTCACAGGCAAGATTGAGGAGCAACTTAAAGAAAAAGCAGGCAAAAATGCCGGATTCTGGGGGCTGCAAAAGGCTGCAGCTATATGGAGAACAGAGTTACAGTTGGAAAGAAGGTGCTTTGTTTGGTGCAGGCTCAGACTGTGAGGCAGGGCAAGGATGGAGTCACAAGGGTAATGTGTTTGGGAGATGAGCTGGGAAGATGGTCCCAGCAGCAGTGGAGGAGTACCAACATGCTCTTGGAGAGGTGCCATAGATAACCCAACTCCTCAGGCCACCTTTCAACCCTTCGGTTTCACACAGAAACCTCATGACCATATAAAGTGTCTCTTTATCATAATGATCCCCCTTTTATTACCTTTTCATTCTCCCTTTGCTCAGAAATGAACGGATTACCTTTGGGGCAAAATAGCAAGAAATAGGTGATTCACCTGCACACAGAACTCAAGGTAAAGAGTGAGGAGCACAAGGGGAATATAACTCACCTTGTGATGAGAGGCATCGTGAGTGGGAACCGGGGGGTAAAGAATGGGAATTTTCATGCTGGAGTAATTTTGACACAAAACAAGCACCTTGCCATAATTAAGTGCTAAGAAATTACAACCTACTGTTAAGTGACCACATTATAGTCTCAACAGTGATCCTGTAGCAGCCTTGATATACATGGTGTCAAACCAGGATATTCACAGGAGAATTAATGAGCAGTTAAAACATGAAAGCTCCTCGCCAGAAGCTTTTCTCCAGGAAATGCCTGCAAGCTCAATTGTTGTTACTTAAATAAACAGAACAGCATTGTTGAATATGAACATTTTCACATTGTTTTGTAAAAATGGCAGAATAAAGGGAAGAGGAAGTATTTTACAGCAAATATCCAAAGGCAAACCTGTTTTCCACATAATTTGCCACAGCTTTAACACCCCAAACTCACTAATTTGCCCACAGGTACCATGCTGTCATCTGTGCTTTCTCACACCATTTTAGGGAGTCCCCTGTCCTGGAGAAGGGTTATTTCATAGAATCATTAAATGGTTTTGTTTGGAAAGGGCCTTAAAGATCACCTAGTTCCAAACCCCTGCCCTGGGCAGGGATGTCACTCACTACATCAGGTTGCTCAGGGCCTTCAATTTCTTCTAAAGCTGTTTTGTGAGGGACATTAATATATTATTCTCATTTCTATATTCTTTCTCCTGGTGTGAAAATATCTTCACCTTCTTCTGCCCAAGCTCACAAAGCATGACAAACTCCTGGCGGATAGCTAGAAAAGTTGCATAAGCTTCCAAGGAGCACCTAATCCAAGAATTGGGACTGCTGCTGTTACTTGCCTCACCCTGGTATCTCAGAGGAAGAGGATTAAAAAGGCTTAGAGGAGGTAACTGGTCTTGTGTTTGGATGAGAATCGCTGTGAAGATGGTGATTAAATGATCCACTGTCTGTTTTTAAAGGATTTGCTTTGTGGGAGGTGATCCTATAAAAGTCACCTGTCTACCTAGGAAGTGCTGATGGCTGATAAAGAGGCAAAGCAGGAGGGTGGATGAGGGTAACTCAGGAGCCAGGTTCTCTTAGAGAAATTAGCTCTCTTTGTAGACATTGAGATAATTAATTTGTTTTAGCCTCTGTCATCCAGGACTGAGTTCTGTTACATGAGCTCAAACTCCACTTAGGAGACAATGGTGGACGCTTCACATGGGGTGAAGCCATGGAATTTCATGGATCATTGTCCCCCTCTTGTCTCCAGAGGGAAACTGGCATCAGATAAGTGGAGAAACTACTGAACCAAGGTCAGTGGAAATGACCAGGTGCAGGAGTGACAACCACTTAGAATCATAGAATCACAGAATGGTTTGGGTTGAGAGTTAAAGAACATGTGGTTTAACCCCTCTCCCGAGGGCAGGGATACCACTCACTAGATCAGGTTACTCAGGGGCCCATCCAGCCTACCCTTGAACACTTCAAGGGATGGGGCCATGCGAAACCTTGTTGGGAAGGCTCAACGTATGAAGTGGAAAATCTCATCACAGTGCCAGTGGTGTTCCTCAGTAGTCTGCAAATCAGAGGACCTGTTTCTAATATGTGAGCCTTGAGAACCTCACCCTTGGGGTGCCCTGACCTGTGTGTATTCTGCCCTAAGCCACTGCACACAGGCCACCAAGTTGGGATAGTTCATCCCATACAGTTCAGGTCACCCTCACTTTGGCCTGTCTCCACTATGGGGTGACAGAAGCAGGACTAAGAACCTACAGATGGATAGAAATTGGCCTGTCAAGTCCTCTGCTTTCCAGCTTCTTCACTGCTGAGTTAAACCAAGCTACATGTGAGCAAATTCACAGAGGGCATCCCCAGAGCGCTATCAGCACCAGAATTCACGGATGCTCCCAGATATCTTCTTAGTCCGTCACATCTTCTGTAATTATCCAGAGGACTTGTCCATCCCACTGTCATCACTGTTTCTGCGCCAAATGCCTGGATCAAACCCACAAGTAGCTTTTCCAGGATTAGATATTAGGAAGAAGTTATTTACTATATGAATGATGAGGCCTTGGCACATGGTGCCCAGGGAAGCTGTGGCTGCCCCATCCCTGGCACTGTCCAAGACCAGGCTGGACGGGGCTTGGAGCACCCTGGTCTAGTGGAAGGTGTCCTTGCCCATGGCAGGGGGTCAGAACTGGATGGTCTTTAAGGTCTTTTCCAACCCAAATCATTCCATGATTTTATGAAGGCTGCAGCTCACCTGCCCTTGGCACAATTCATCACAGTCTCGTGACTTATCTTATAAATCTAATTTTGGCGTCCATCTCTCAGATGACAGAGGTCTTGCAGACACAGGATAAAGCCCTGTACTTTCCCACCTCCTCCTGATCACCCCGGATATACCCCAGCTCCCTGATGCTAGCAGGAACACACTGCAGTCCACTCCACCTAGCACTAGCTGCCTACAGCCCCAGCAACCTTCTTTCCTTTCCAGCTTGCAAAAGCCAGGTTACAGTACCTCAGGTATCCAGAAATCCCCCATTTTGCATGCAGGCAACTGTCGCCTCTGTGCCTTGCACTTACCCTTCCCTAGCTGACTCCAGCCACAGACAAATTCCAGCAGTTTCTCTTTGCAGGATTTTTGTGCAACATTTAAATCAAGCACACGAAGGACTGGGAACAAAGCCTTTTCCATCAGGAAATGCCCTTGAGAAGGCATCGGCCCTCACCGCATTCACAGCCTCACAACACCTGGCAGAGCCCATGGCTTCCCCAAAATGCACTCTGCTGCTTCTGAATGGGAAGTGCTATAGGGAGGCAAGGTAGAAATCAGTTGTGTGGGATTTGGTTTCTTTCTGGCATAGTCAGAAGAGAAGAAGGTAATGAAAAGGAAAAGCTTAGTGAAATCAGACTTGGCTTTCCAGAGCAGAGCATCTGAGTACCTCACTTCTGCATCGGAGTGCCTCACCTCCCTGCCCCACTCCCAGCCTTAAGCCAGCTCAGCTCTTGGCTCAGCTCTAGTTGAATGCAGAGAAATTCTTTCCTGTGAGTGTGGCAAGGCCCTGTCACAGGTTGCCCAGAGAAGCTGTGGCTGCCCCATCCCTGGAAGTGTCCAAGGCCAGTTTGGTCAGGGCTTGGAACAGCCTAGTCTAGTGGAAGGTGTCCCTGCCCATGGCAGAGGGTGGAACGGAATGATTTTTAAGGTCCCTTCTAACCCAAACCATCCTGTGATTGTATGGTTCTATGATCTGACACGTAAACACTGTCAGGACAAAACCAAGGAACTTCAGGCTTTGAAATCTGACTCTGAAGCTGTGTCATTCTTCAGTCCCCAGTGTAGGATTTTTGGTGCAGTGACTTCTGCTCTGAGCAATTTCCCACTCCAGCAAACAGGTTGGCTACTGCAAGGCAGGAACACAATGTATCTGCCCATAACAGCTGAATTGGGCTGAGCTCTACAGAGCTAATCAGCCATGAAAATGCCCCTCCTTCCCATCCTGGAAGAATTGACTTTAATGATGAGAGACATTCTCTTTAGAGTCTGGTCAAAAGGGTAGGACACCTTTCAGGGAGATTTCAGCTCCTCCTTGGGAGCATCCCATGCAGTCAGAGAGCTGAGAGCTGTCTCTTAACCCTCTCCTACTCTGGAGTCAGGAATTTCAGAAGCTCAATGTAGGATTAATACAATGTTTGGAATCATTATATATATAATTAGTACAAGACTTGTCATTTGGGGTTTTTTAACTATTTTTCTTGGAGATCTTCTTAATGTGTTTCTCCCAGCCCTGACTGTCTACAAGTGTTGGTGATCCATCTTTCTCCACACTTCCAGCTCCCATGTCACCCTTGGCATTTTTGACCACCAGAATCATAGAATGATCATGCAATCACAGAATGGGTTGAGTTGGAAGGGACCATCTTGTTCTACCCCCCCTGCCATGGGCAGGAACACCTTTCACTATCCCAGGTTGCTCCAAGCCCCATCCAAGCTGGCTTTGAACACTATCAAGGATTATCACAAAACCACAGAATCACAGAATAAACTAGGTTGGAAAAGACCTTTGAGACCATCAAGTCCAACCTGTGACCTAACATTACCTTATCAGCTAAACCATGGCACTGAGTGTGCCTCATCAAGTCTTTTTTTAAACCCCTCCAGGGACGGTGACTCCACCCACCTCCCTGGGCAGCCCATTGCAATGCCAAACCACTCTTTCTGTGAAGAATTTTTATCTAATATCTAGCCTAAACTTCCCCTGGCACAGCTTGAGGCTGTGACCTCTCATCCTGTCACTGGTCGCCTGGGAGAAAAGACCGACTCCCACCTGGCTACAACCACCTTTCAGGTAATTGTAGAGAGTGATGAGGTTCCCCCCTGAGCCTCCTTTTCTCCAGGCTAAACAACTCCAGCTCCCTCAGCCATTCTTCATAGGGCTTATGTTCCAGACCCTTCACCAGCCTTGTTGCTCTTCTCTGGATGCATTCAAGCATCTCAACATCCTTCCTAAACTGAGGGGCCCAGAACTGGACACAGCACTCAGGGTGTGGCCTCATCAGTGCCGAGTACAAGGGAGAATGAATTGCCTGGTCCTGCTGGCCACACTATTCCTGGTACATGCTGGGAAGCCTTCTATAGCATCTCACTGGAAATGTTCTTGCATATTGTGTTTAGCCCAATGTCCCAGCACAGCAAAAAGGATACAATTCCTGGCTCCTGTCCTTACATCCGTGTTCTACATCCTGTCTCACATCCAGGCACCCACAGATAGGATTTATCTCCAGCATGCACAGGGCTATTATCTGTGCCTATGTTCAGACTAGCAATGCCAGCAGTACCCTGTACTGCTATTTCCCCCTCATTATTCCCTGTAACTCCCTAAGGCAGAAATTTTTCTTTATGCTTCCCCTCTCTAAGCAGCATCTCCTAATAGCCCAGTCTCAGACGTGAGAACTATGAAATGTGACAGAAATGATGGGATATTTATCCTATCTCCCAGCTGGGCTGCATTGGCTGTCAGGGCTTTGATGAATCTAGATTTGGGACACAGCTGCAAAGAGTAATTTTTGAGTCAGGGGCCGAGATTTTCAGAGAGTTAATAAATACCCTCCCCATAGGTGAGCTGGGTAGAGGAGATGATCATCTTGAAAGGAAATTGTTTTAAATTTCCCTCGAGGAGGATACTTACCATGGAAGAAGGTGTTTCTCTGTGTGAGAACAGCTTGATCTCTCTTACTAGTTATTAGTAAGTAACTATAATAACTAAGTTATTATTAGCAGGCTGAGAAAACTGGGGGTGTTCATCTTGGAGAAGAGAAGGCTTCAAGGAGACCTTCCTACCCCTTCTAGTGCCTGAAGTGACTCCAGGAGAGCTGGAGAGGGACTTTGGATAAGGAATGGAGGGACAGGACAAGGGAGAATGGCTTCCCACTGCCAGAGGGCAGGGTTAGATGTGATATTGGGAAGGAATTCTTCCCTGTGAGGGCAGTGAGGCCCTGGCACAGGCTGCCCAGAGAAGCTGTGGCTGCCCCATCTCTGGAAGTGTCCAAGGCCAGGTTGGATGGGGCTTGGAGCAACCTGGGACAGTGGAAGATGTCCCTGCCCATGGCAGGGGGTTAGAATGAGATTGTCTTTAAAGTAATTTCCAACCATTCAATGATTAATAATAATATTAACCCATCTTGCAGTAGCATCTGAGGTTGCAACCACAAAGAACATGCTGGCCATGCCATTCTGAAGAGGACATCCCTCCCATGGGGCTGATAAGGCAAGCTGCGCTTTTTGGGTCACTGTGATCAGCTATGACCTCCCAGCCTGGGTCTGAGATGGCTCCAAATTTAGGCCTGGAAGTCATATCACCCTTGTCCCTCTCCTGCTGACTATCCATCAAAGGCATATCTTGAATCCTGAGCAAAATATTCCTATTTCAATAACCCTGGAGAAAGGAAAGTCCTGCAAGCCAGACTGAAATATAAATCTGCTCGTTCTCCTTTTTCTTCTACAATCCTCAGGTACTGCAGTTAACAAAGTAATGGAGTAAAATTATGGATTCAGTACAATCTGAAGATAAATCTTTCCAATTTCTCTGAGAGTTCTCTGTGCCAGATCAGCCCAAGAGAGATGGTTATGGATTGATGGCACATCTGAGCTCAGCGAGGCTGCTGTGCCTCAGTGCTTTTCTTCATGCCAAAACCCCGACACTCCTGGCCATGAGGAGGGAATATTCCCAAAGTAAATGAGTTTATAGTATATATAAATTAAGCCCTGGAGGACTTTCCAGCAGAACAATTCTCTCTCCAAGCAGTTCATCTCACACGTAGCCTTCCTACCATGGCTCTGTACTTTATAGGGAGAGAGGGGTTTGGTCTCCATCACCAAATCCTCCTGATATTACCAGGAAAGTAGGCAATTACTCCCAACAGCTTTGCTAAAGTAGCTTTTCCAGTCTAGGGAGGCCACTAAACTCATCACACCAAGCTAATGAACAGCTGGTGGAGCAATGCTCAGTCACCTCACAGCCATTGTGGATTCTGGTCTGTTCTCAGCCCTGATGATTTCTTGCAGTGATTTATTTAAGCCCATATCAGGGTTGGTCAAGAGCTGAGTCTGCAAGCCAAGTCCATCATTCCTGGGCCTGATTTTTTAATTGCAGGACAATCCATCCTGCCATGACAGTATCTCTTTATCATCAAAGAATGTTGCTCAGAGCATGTCACCACCTTGTTTTTCATTCATGGGTCATCTGGTTTTGTTTGTCATTCACTAGGAGACAAGTGTGTGTTCAGTCATTTAGGATCATTAATATATAATGTTGCTCTTCAGAGAGTTAAGAAATGGGTTAAGAAATGTTGGTCAGACGAGTGTGTAGCAACAGGTGCTCATGAATTTTACATCCCCAGATCTCTCTGCCCGTGGAGTAGAGTTCTCCACTCTCCCAGGCTTTAGCAGGTAAACTCAGGATTTGGTTTCCTTGGTTGACCACAAATCAACCAAGTTCACAACTCAGCCTGAGTTCATGTGCTGGCAGAAGGTCGATGCAGATAGCTGGACATTTTCTTGCTCCAGGCAATGCCTTTTCCATGTCTGAGCAGTCTCAGTACTGTTCCCTTAAAGCCCAGGGGTGAAACTCTTCCCTTTTCCCAGGAAACCCATTCTGGCTGCAGAGCTGGAATCCCCTCATCATGATTTGTCTGTCCTGGTTGGGGAACTGTCTATTGTCTCCACATTTCCCCATGCACCAGAGGTTGTGGTGATGTCCTCTGGAATGGCCTCTGATGCACCACAGGGCAAAGGCAGCATGGAAGACAGGCTCTGAAGGGAAGGTCCTCTGCAACCGGGGAGGAAATTGTCTAGAGATGTTGTTAATTTAGCAAATTAACATGGTGTTCCAGCTGTACGTGGCTTCAAGAAGCGGCAAAGCTTCTTGGTCAGGCTTTTTTCTGCTGGTTTGGTGATCAGATATGTTATAATATCGTCAGATGCAGAATCATGGAATCATTTAGGTTGGAAAAGAGTTGTAAGATCATTGAGTCCAGCCATTAACCCAACACTTCTACCTATGTAGTACAAATAACAATTCAAGACAGGGTGTTGATGAGGGTTGGTCAAGCCTTCATGCACCTGTCTTGAAACCACTGATCAGTGGTTTCACCTCATTACACAGATTCCTAAAATACTTGTTCCTCTTCCTCTGTTCAGTCACCCTCATGGTGCATTTTTTCTTCCTTATATTCAGTTAGATTTCTTTTTCTTGGGAAATGCACCTTGTCCTTTTGCTGTGAATCTATAGGAAGTCTGTCCCTCCTCTGTCTGTCCTCTTTGTCATCCTCCCCACTGCCAAGATAGTAGAAGGTTTTACAGGACCTCTTTAAAATTTATTTGTATACAACCAGTTCTAGACAAGTTCTCTTAAGTATTCCTAGCTTCCTAAGCCCATTTGCAATCTGGAGAGCTGAAAATATGGAGTTGATGCTCTGGCCATGTAGGAATGTCTGCGGAAAGAGAAGAGCTCAGCTGGATCCTGGGAAGGAGCACAATAGAGGACCAGGTTTGTCCTGAAGAGCTATCCACCTATACAACCTTTGATGGGATTTTGTTCTATAGCAACCATCTTGCAACTCTTTTATTTCAATTCTTTTTGAGTATTTACACCCATTTCTCTGCTCTGTCACTTGAGGCTGTGGGGTTTATTTGGAGTCCTGGAAGTCTGGGAAGCCAGAGCATGCTTTATGTGCATGACCTGCTTACTCTCTGCCTGGACTGCTCTGTGTTCTCCTCCATCCATCCTGGGGATGCCTGAGATGGGTTATACTCACCAGGCATTATCTTAGCCTTGACACCATGTTGAGTCACACAAACTGTTCCCATGTTCTTCAACTCCATGATGGAGCTATATATCCCTCATTTTTCTGCCTGCTCCTGCCCCAGACTGCTTGTATCACCTCCTTGGTGGGCACATGTAGACCTTCCCTTCCAAGGGACACATGGCTGGGTGCTTTGAGCTCTGTTCTCAACTACCTGTCTCCATGAAGGTTTTTAATATTTTTTAGCAACCACCTTCAAAACAGGGCAGTGATTAGGGACAGAAGGAAGTCTCTGAGCAGGCTGTGGTTAGAGAAGAATCTGGGCAGGCTTTGCCCTTGCTCTCTGTGCTCTTAAGGTGGCCTGGCTGTGATGTGAGGGTTTTTAAGTCTAGTTCAACACCAAGTCCCCTCCTGTGCCACCTCAAAATTGCCTTTGGGCTTAAAAAATTAAATTATGTTGAGTTTTCCGAATTTGCCACACACACAACTTCTTAAGTTGAAAGGAGAAATGTGGCTTTCATAAGACCTTTTTTCTTCTAGCCTCTGGGAGGCTGAGCCCAGGAAATCATAGAATGGTTTGTGTTAGAAGGGACTTTAAAGGTTATCCAGTTCCAATTGCCCTGCCATAGGCAGGGACACTTCCACTAGACCAGGGTGCTCAAAGCCCCATCCAACCTGGCCATGGACACTCCCAGGGATGGGCCAGCCACAGCTTCTCTGGGCAGCCTGTGCCAGTGCCTCACCACCCTCACAGGAAAGAATTTCATAGTAAATATTTCATTTATTTTATATTTATTTTAAAATTCATTTGCACAGTAAATCCTCTCCTTGCAAGGCTCTTTAGATACCTCGCAGAACGTACTGAAGAAACTTGGACACCCCAAATTCTTTTGGTGGCACTGATTTTCCACAGCTCAGTGACTTAATGATTTTCAGAGCAGAAATGCAGTGTGCCATGTGCCTGTGCAGCTGTGGCCTCACCTGGGGGATGCATTCAAGCACCCTCCTAGATCCTTTTACTGGGATGTCTCCTGGCACTAAGCAGCCTGGTCTGGTGGCATGGTTAGGGAAAGTCCACATGCCAAGGAGTCCAGCAGAATTTCCATCCAGCTTGCTGAATCACTTGACAAAATTACATCATGAAGAGCATTTCCAGGTGATGCCAAGAGTTGTTTGAGCTTCTTGGACTGCACAAGCAAGAAAAAGCTCATGACAGGACTCCGCTGGAAGGATGTCAGCAAGGGGAGAGAGCTTGCTCCCTGCAGCAGCCCCATGGCCGCCGCACTGCTCCAGCCCTCCGAGGTGACTTGAAGACACAGCAAAAGATCTGCTGGGAAAGAAGGAGCTATTTTCATTTGCAGGTCACAAAAAAAGCATTTGTGACCACAGCCGCCTTACAAACACAGGCCCCTTATTGTTTGCAGAGACACCCTTGGCAACCTTTCGGAGCAGCCTGGAGATGAACCAAGAAGGCCTTTGTGAAGCCTTATAAAGGGGCATTATGAGCAGGGGGCCCCACGGGCAGGAGGGATGTGCTGGGGCGATCCTCCCCAGAGGGAGCTGTGAGAAGCAGGAATCTCTAGGAGATGTTTTATACTGGAGCTGGTCTTGATTCAGGTTCTCATGTGCTGGGAATAGCCCATTCCTCCCACCTTCCTGCGCAGAACATCGTCACCATGAAGAGAGAAGTTCTTTGGAAAGCTAAGCAAGAGATGTGGATGATCTGACTTGAAAAACTTCATTGACGTCCATCATAGTTACAGCTGGAATGGGAGTGGAGGAGTTTGGGTTCTGGATCCTGGTCCTGTTGCTCTGCTGCACTGCATCTGATAGCACTGGGCAGATGTCCCAGACCAAGAAAGTCCTGTTTTCTTGTGAAAATATAAAATAACAACTGGTGAAATCCAGTCCTTTTTGGTTAATGGAATATTAGTGATCAGACCTCAAGCCCAAGTCAGGCCCTTGGGCTCTGGAAAGGATTTTCCTTGTCTTTGGTCACTTGGCATCATGAGGAAGACCTAACAGCCAAGAAAAAGTACTCTCCGGAGGGAGGCATGAGTGTGTTATGAATGATAAAATAAATATGGCTTCATCTCAAGCTTATACACATGGTCTCACACTTGTAGGGGCATCTCCCTTTTGTTGGTTCTGTGACTGAAGGATCACCTGCCTTGAGATGCTGAGACAAGGCAGCTGAGTACCCAACCATGGCAAGAGGTACCTACAGCCTTCCTCAGGAAGGATGATCTAAAAGTCAGGGATGATTTTCTGTCTCCATATCTCGGGGTGGTTTTTTGAACCAGCAGGTAATGATATGGAAGCTCCCAATTCTTCCTGTGTGCTTGTCACAGCAGAAGAACTCATCACCTTGTCAATGGTGTGAGCAAACCAGCCTTTCAGAAGGAGGAGGAGGAGGTTGGTTTGTATGAGAGCCACAGCCAGGACTCTGCTTCTGCAGACAGACCAGAGGCAGAGAAAAATCAGACCAATGCAACCCGGGGTGTATTTTATGGAGGTGACAGCAGCAGGGAACCTTCCAGCCATGCTGGACCACAAACTCTATAGGCTGAGGCTGCAAACTACATGTGGACTCTAGGGAATGGTGCTCTTCCTTCTTTTTCCGTTGGTTTCGTGACAAGGTCTGCCCCAAAGCCAGCTGTCTTGTCACAATTAGGGGATGTGACCACACAGCAGAGGACCCTCTGTTTTGTCCTGAGAGCTGCACATGTGTCCCTTTACGGGGGCTGCATTTGGGTCACTGGATACATGTGACAGTCAGGAGTGTTGAGACCAAGAAGAAAAGGCTATCGGTGGATCTTTGCCCTTGAGAAGATGGAGAAGTGGGATGAGCCATCCTGCAGACCTCCTAACATGGGGATGCCCAGAGCTGTCCCACACCAGAGCACCCCCACAGCAGGCTGATGGTCTACATTCAGCATGGACTGGCAGAGGTGAGATCAGGCTGCATGCCTAAAAGGGGGATTTACAAGAAAGTTGGAGAGGGACTTTGGACAAGGGATGGAGGGACAGGACAAAGACAAATGGCTTCCCACTGCCAGAGGGCAGGGTTAGATGCGATATTGGGAAGAAATTCCTCCCTGTGAGGGCAGTGAGGCCCTGGCACAGGTTGCCCCATCTCTGGAAGTGTCCAAGGCCAGGTTGGACAAGGCTTGGAGCACCCTGGGATAGCGGAAGGTGTCCCTACCCATGGCAGGGAGGTTGAAACCTGTGGTGTCTTGTATGTGGACTCCATCTCCTGGCTGCTCTGCAAACCCTGCTGCCACCAACCTGCTGCTGCACAGGCACTGCCACCAATACAACCTCTGCTCCTTCCCAGACACCTCTCCATGCAGCAAGTCCTTTTTCTAAAGAGCTGTAGAATCACATCCCAATTGCCAGGGGTTTCCCCAGGATGTGCTCCTGTCACAAACCATAGAACAACAGACTCATTTAGGTCAGAAAACTGCTCCAAGACCATTGAGTCCAACTGCTACTCCAGCACTGCCAAGGCCACCACTGCCCCATGTCCCCAGGTGCCACATCCACAGGGCTTTGAAATCCCTCCAGGGATGGGGACTCCACCCCTGTCCTGGGCAGTCTGTGCCACGGCTGGACAACCCTTTCCCTAATTTTCCCCAATATCCACCCTGCCCCTGCCCTGGCCCAGCCCGAGGCCGTTCCCTCTCCTCCTGTCCCTGTGCCCTGGGAGCAGAGCCCGACCCCCCCGGCTGCCCCCTCCTGTCAGGGACTTGTGCAGAGCCACAAGGGCCCCCTGAGCCTCCTTTGCTCCAGGCTGAGCCCCTTTCCAGCTCCCTCAGGAATTCTCCAGCCCCTTCCCAGCTCCGTTCCCTGCCCTGGACCCGCTCCAGCCCCTCAGGGTCTCTCTTGTCCCGGAGCTGCCCCAGCACTGGAGGTGCCCCAGCAGTGCCAGCACAGGGGATGTCACTGCCCTGGCCCTGCTGCCACCCAGAGCTGGCACAGCCCAGGGGCCACTGGCCTTCTTGGCAGCTCCACATCATCCCCGTCTGAGCTTCTCTTTGGAGCTGGATATAATCACCTCATATATCACTCATCAGGTTGGATCTGTAGCACCTTCCAACTGAGCAGATCTTCATCTCTCCAAGTGACTTGATTCCAACCTCCCCGTGGTGAGAAGTCCCACCCGAGCCATGGGGCTCTCCTTCCACACTGCTCAGAGGAGGCTTTGCAACTCCCCATGACAGCATTTGGAGCAACCCAGCTTCCACAAACTGTACTGGAGCCAGGAGCAGCATTCTCAGCAAGGATAAATTTGCTAAAATCAAGATCTTGGACTATTTACAAATTTAAGCCAAATTATTTTTGTCAGGCAAAAGCCCTGCAGAATCTGGGGAGATGGATTGCTGGAGCAATTGGTGAAGCCCTGTTTTACTGGAAATGTCAGCGGCTGCACCAACCTGCCCCTGCGGACCTATAGGATACCTTCAACCCCAAGCTGTAGCCCACGGGGACAATCTAAGAGTCCTTAAAATCCATGCACCACTGCTTAAACTTGAACCACTTCTCCCCTGCCATAGCAACAAGGCTGGCTGGTATCTTGACATGGTTCAGGGCTCTGTGTTGCCTGATCGAGCTGTTCAGCCGAGTGTGAAGCACTTAAGTAATCACAAAGGTGACACTGGGAACAGCTCGAGCTGATAGTGCAGAACATCATGCAGAATAGAGAAAAAAATGAAGAACCCTTCTCTTTTTCATCACTTACACAAAATTGACCTGATATCAGCAGAGAGATGGAGAAAAGCATCCCCCAAGTGCAGCCTCTGTCTATGGGTCTGGGATCCCCCTGGACAGGTCTCTGAGGCAGCATCCTGGTCCATGTCTCCGACTGGGAGAGATATAAGTGGGAAGGCTACAAAGACCTGAGCTCTTTTTATGCTTTATAGGGGCCCAGGTGGTTTCATGTGAAGTGAAACAATGCTGTCAAGACTAGAAATAAATGAAGACTTTGATTTTTAGAGTGTTTTGACAAGAAAGAAAATGCAGCACAATTTTCTGTTTGGCACTTAGGAAGTAGACAAGGGCTGCAAGCAAGAAATAAGTGATTCAGGGGTGGCATAGATGAGAGAGCTGGGAGTAATGGGATTAATATAAGGAAGAACAGACTGGTATGGAAAATGCATTTTCTAACAGCCAGGAGCAACTCTCCAAGAAAGGGATGAGTGTCCCAGCATTGGAACTTGCAATTTCCAATAGAATACCCCAGAAAACACCCCACTGAGGATGGTCCCATCTTGCAAGCCCCCACTGGTGGGAAGAGTGAATCCTCCTCAGCTCCTCTGCCACTGGCTTGCTCCAGTTTCTCCAATTTTCACACATTCTCCAGAGTTGTAAGACTGGCTCTGGAAATGATGAGCAGTTGCAAATTAATTGCTTTGAAAGCAAAAAAAGGAACAGAAACTGCCTGAAGGCACCCAGACAGATAATATGGTGTATTCATAAAGGTTTTAATAATTTACTGTCAGCAGCCGTATAAGGTTATTCTGTCCCCTTCCACCACTCCTCTTCAAGGATGACTCAAGGAACACGAATCAAAGGATGTCTTGCATCCTTCTAGGTGGAGTCACATTTTGTTAACCACAGAAACTTGTTTTCTAGTAAGAAATTAAAAGTACTTTTTTTGAGTTCAAGGCTCGTGAAAAATTCCAGATGAATACCCTGGAAATAAAAGACAATGTTTACCTCAGTTCTGGCTGGGGAAAGAAAACCTGCTCAGGGGAAGGAGTTAAGCATATCCTTAAAATTAGCTATGTACCTAAGGGATTTCCTGAAATAAAGCCCGAAAAGCAGCATTTCAGGACTCTCCTTTGCTAGAGAGCTCCACATCCTTTGGGTCTTAGGTTACAATGTAAGATATAACCAAAAGTATGTATTTTATTACCATCTAAGTAAGCCCTTAAAGCAGGTGGGGCAGTGTTGGTTATCTCCTACCACGCCTCATCCCTGATAACTCCCTCTGGGTGCTATCTCTGCTAATGGGCCATCAAGGTCTCACTGCCTGACTCATGGAATTACATCATCCCATTGTGAGATGGTGCGCCCAGGGGGAGGAACCAAAAACTCCTACCTGTATATAATCTGAGGTTTGCAACACCACAGGGGCACTACCACTGGATTCCCAGAGGACAAGAGATCAATAACCAGCACCAGACCTCCAGAGAAGGACCAGATCTATCTACAGGATCACTGCTCTGACAAAATAACATCCATCACTCCAACAGGACTGCAGCCACCATTTAATCAGACTGCTACCACCACCCTGACCAACAGGCTGTCAGGTCATATTCTGACTCTGTCAGTTTAAGCCAGTGTTTCTGTACTATTGCCTTTATTTTAATTTTCCTATTAAATTGTAGTTCTGACTTGGAATCTCCCACTGGCTTGCTTTCAAACTAGTACACTTTGGTACTGAGAAGGAGGAGCATCTGTCTGGGAATTCCTTAGGATTCCTACAACAGGGTGATGGGTTTCTTCCATATGATTCCGTTCACTTACAGCCATAAACCTGGTGATCAGCCAAGAACAGACAAGAAGAGCTTTCCTAGAAGGATGGAGGAATGGGAAGGGAAAATACTGAGTTGAAATAGAAGGTGGGGACAGAAATAGAAGTGACCAATGAGCAAACCTAGAACACCTTCCTTCTGATTTTTTTTTGTCGTTGTTTGTTTGTTTGTTTGTTGTAGTTTATTGTTGTAGTTGTATGTTTAGAGGCATTTCCTTCAAAAATATGATCCCAGTTGTAAAGTGGAGAGCAGGATATTGCTGTGAAGAAATTAGTTTGGCTGGAATACGTCTGGTGTAAGTGGCTTAGCTGGTGATGCTGCAATGGCACTCCTATACAGGGGACCTGCAGATGGGCTTTGGTTGGGCACTGGTAGTTTGGGAAACTTCTGTTGGATGTCCATGATTGCCCTCAGCAAAAGCAGGTGCAGAGCATGGCTGGCCAGGGAAATGGGATCTTTTGTCCTTTTCTTTTTAGGATAGAAATATTGAAATTAAAACTGATTAGAAGTAGTAAGAGGTGTGAAGGCCAAGGGCTTGGTAGAACTCTGTCAGACTTGGTGCCATGACCACTTCCCTGGGGACCCTGTTCCTGTGCTTGAGCATGTGGTGGGCAAAGAACCTTTTGGTTCTTTGGTTTAAAGAAACCTTCAGAAGACCAAGCTGAGCACCATTTCTGGAGATGGGAGCCATTTCCATGCTGACCCTCAGTTCCCACCCCCACATTTTGTCCAGTTTGATCACAGCTGAGGGGTGAAGAGGTCCCCTGGCCTACAGGGGCTGTGGAAGGGACATTCTGGAGTGAGTGGGGATGGGCATTACAGCTGCCACATACAAGGTGCGAAAGGGACCCCTTTCACCACCAATGGGGCAGAAATTGGAAGGCTGCAGATGTGCTAGTGACAGCAGAGCAGGACTGGCCGCAGGCTGAGGAGAAGGTCACATCAGCATTCAGGCAGGATGGTCCTCCAGCATTTGGGTTGTGGAAGGGTTCATAGGTTTGCAGTTGAGAGGAAGAACCTGTCTTCTGATTACCAGCTATAAAATCACAGAATGGTTTGGTTTGAAAGAGACCTTAAAGACCATATAGTTCTAACCCCTGAATATATACATATTCTATACTCTGTAATCTTATTTTATCAGAGGTGTGATGAATTTTCCAAGATCAAACTCATAACTGGTGGGGTTTTTTCTAAGGACTGTATTCCTGAGAAGAGGCAAGTGCAAGAGGTGAATGATCATCCACACTGTTGTGGTGCACCAGTTTGGGGTCATCAAGTGAGATTATAGGTTGACTGGTTCCAAACCAGTACAGAGTTTAATCAGTGAGACTGGTTTCTGTAGATTGATGTGGAAGCCAACACTTTCCATGGCTTCAGACAGCAATTGACCAACTCTGTTAAACAAAGGAGCATACAGTTCATCCCTGGCATCCGCTGAGCCACGGAGAGCTGCGTGTTGGAGGGTGTCCAGGGAAGGACCACTTTGCTATTATCCAGGAACTAAGGGAAGTTTTAGGATGATCCAGTATGGCCATTTGTAGAATCTTCCATTCTGAAACCTTCACATTTGAAATCCAAATTAGATCCCATGGCTTGACTTATTCTGGGGATCCAATTAGACAAATACAATGATCCCTTTCAGCCTCAAAATCTCTGAATAAAGTGAACAAGAACCATCCCTTTATCTGTAGCAGGTCTGGTCCACAGAGAATAATAACTGCTTTAAATCGAGCCTGCTCAGCTCAGAGAAGAGAGCAATTATATGAATAATTTATGAAACTAGATAGAACACAGAGGGAATCCCACTTGACAGTGGAAGAGGCAAAGACCATGGATTCTCTTAATGATGGGAGGTTAAAACCTCAGTGAGGAGGATTGGGTCAGGTTAATTTTGTCGTGACAGGCGTGACATCCTTTGCTGATTTACAAGTGACTCAGGAGCTCAGCTGATTGAGGGGAAAACCAGATGGATTAGATGAACAGCAAAAATTAACATCATTCCTTCCATGGGCAGAAACCTATAGGAAAAGCAATCCTTAAGTTTTGCACCTATACCTGTTTAAGCATAGCCTTGTCCATGTTGATGCCCTAGGGGCTGGGAAGAAGAGAAAGACCTTCCTTGGTCATTCAGAGATCAGAGAGGTCATCCCTTCCTTTGCTGCTCCAACTTTAGAGCCAGGAAAAAATACCTCAGAGCCACACACCACCATGTAGAGGGATTGTAAGAAAATATAAAGTGGCCGCATTGCTGCTGAGCATCAACTGGCACCATGGAGCTGATTGTGGAGGTACCTACCCCAGATCCCTCAGGGACAGATGACCTCCCCAGGTCTCAGGCATGGAACACCTCTCCTGTGAGAAAAGGCTGAGAGAGCTCACGTGGTTCAGCCCAGAGAAGACCCTGGGGAGACCTTTGAGCACCTTCCAGTGCCTGAAGAGGCGTAAAGAGAGCTGGAGAGGGACTTTGGACAAGCACCTGGAGTGACCAGACAAGGGAGAATGGCTTCGCACTACCAGAGGGCAGGGTTAGATGGGATATTGGGAAGAAATTCCTGACTGTGAGGATGGTGAGCCCCTGGCACAGGTTGCCCAGAGATGCTGTGGCTGCCCCTGGATCCCTGGAAGTGTCCAAGGCCAGGTTGGATGGGGCTTGGAGAAACCTGATCTAGTAGAAGGTCCCTGCCCATGGCAGAAGGCAGAATTAGATGGCCTTTGAGGTCCCTTCAAATCCAAACCATTCCATGTTTCTGTGATTCTCAGCACATCCTCCCACCCCAGCAAGGCAAGCACTTGCTACTTCAGCCAGGCTATGAAACTGTTCCCTGTTCCACTGCACCACCTCTTTTCTGTGGAAATAGCATGTTCATCACAAATGTTTTGCTGTTGCTACTGCTCAGCTCCACTAGAGGCTCTTCTCTGACCTCTCCAAGCCTTTTCTTTCTCCTGCTGTAATTAATACGCATGTGGTCTTGGCAAGTTGGCAGGTGGCATAAAGACCTTGGCATTAAATATTTCACTGCCAGGCAGTGCAAGGTATTAACAGGGACAGTAAATAGTAAGTGTCCTCTTTGTGAAGGAATATTAACTAATTTATGATATACTGCCTTGCTTGTTTCCACAAGAGAAGGCAAAATCAGGGTACTAGCTCTCATTCAAACGCCCACTAAAAATACTGCTTAAATCCTAAAGAAGGGTTTGCCTGAAGAGTTTGTGTATTATAGGAATTCCTGGGTAAATAAAGACAGGCTCCTGTGTCTGAAACAAGGACTTCTGAGAAGCTAAAACCTGCCTGGCTGGACCTGCAGGGGAAACAAAATTCAGCATATTTCTAGAAAGAGAACAGAGAATTTCTAGTCTCTTCTCTTTCTCTTCACTTCACTGAGCCATGCTACTAGTCTATCTTGCAGTCATTTAATTAGTTTGATTAACTACTCTGATTCTGCAGCATCTCTGAAGTGTTTTCATTAAAATTGAGGTTATTTCTCCTCAATCTTTCTTTAAACCTCCCTGTTTTTTGTCCAGATCTGTAAATTTCCTTAGTATTAATTGTGCTGGTATAGGAAGGGTAAAAAAAATTTTTTGCTTGTTTTCATGGTGGTTTTTTTGGTAATTTTCTGATTTTCCTTTTTTGAGAGCCTCTAATGCAGGCTGCAAGCTGAATGCCCATCCAGCTGGGACATGAGGAGGATGCTGGAGCATCTCAGGGCCACAGGCCATGAGAGAAGCTCTCCTGGTCCAAGGAGTGGAAGGAATGGAGAAGGGACAGGGGGACAGGATGAGGTCCCCATGGCCTTCTTGCTTCTCTGGCGCAAGCCTGGCAGCAGGGATGTGCCACCTGGATGTGGCCAAGGTGCCATGTGGCACTGACAGTGCATGGGGTGGCTTTCTCTCTGTGTAGCAGCTTTATTGGCTTTTAAGAGATATAAACAGTGAGTCAGTGACAGATCCTGCTGTTAGCATCCCACCTAGGCTGCCAAATTTCCCCAGAGAGGGGAAGGGAGGGAGCTGCATCTGTGCTGCCTTTATACAGCTAGGCTGGTGCCTGCGTTAGAAATGAGCACCTTGGCTGGACCCTGGGGTAAGCCTTGGTGCCACGGTAAAGCAACCAGACAGCCTGAAAACATCAAGGGCTGCAAGAAGGCAGGAGGTTTTGCTCACCAGACACAGCTCCTTGTATCCATTTGAAACAAGAAATCAAGTAGAAAATGCACAGGGATCTTGCAAAAAGACCTGTTCCACCAGTAATGTCCTTGTTCAATCAGAGAATCCCAGAATAGTTTGGGTTGGAAGGGACAATAAAGTCCATCTCATTCCAACCCCCCTGCCATGGGATCTTCCACTAGATCAGGTTGCTCCAACTCCATCCAACCTGGCCTTGGACACTTCCAGGGGCAGGCCAGACAGCCTCTCCAGGCAGCCTCTGCCAGGGCCTCCTCACCCTCACAGCCAGGAATTCTTTCTCAATATCCCATCTCTCCCTGCCCTCTGGCAGTGGGAAGCCATTCCCTGTGTCCTGTCACTCCAGGCCCTTGTCCAAAGTCCTTCTCCAGCTCTTTTGGAATGCCATTAGGCACTGGCAGGTCCTCAAAGGTCTCCCTGGAGCCTTCTCTATGTCCAAGCAGGATGCAAAAGGGACGATACCAAAGATGGTTTTGTTCCTGTCTGCTTGACTTTGCACCCTAATTCCATTCTCTTGCCATGGGATCATGAGACCTTCATTAAATCTGATTTATGAGCTGCTGGCTCCAGCAGGTGAGCCAGGTGCTGGTGTCATCATCAACACCTCTTAGTGTAGGATCTGTGATCCTGATGGTAGGTAGGATTGAGCTACCAAAACAATCCAGTGGGAAGAAGAACAAGCTGTCACGGATGTGAGACATCTTAATATAAAATACAACCTAACCTGGGATATTTTGGTTTAACTACCTGGGTAAAAAAATACCCCAGTCCCAAGTATCCAAGAGGAACAAAACCCAGGTGGACAACAAATGTGTGTGGAATTTCTGTGTTCTGCTCATTCAACATTGGAGAGGTATGGAGGATAAAGCTGAAATGTCAAGAAACCTTTATTCTGTGCTAATTGAGAGCCATCACTTCGCTGAATTGAAGACATGAATCTCTTTTCCATCTCCTCTTTTCATGTCCCAGACGAATTTTACTGTCTTAGAGACTGGTGAAGTGGTAATTGCTCCAGCTGCACCATGCAGCCTCCTCCGGAGAAAGCTCCGTGCCCTCAACTTAGGCACTGATCAGGTGCATCTATATGTTAATGTATTCACAGTCCTCTCTTGCACAGCAGACAAAATACCTGGTAGAGAACTGTAGGAGAAAAAGGAATTTCATTTTCATGGATTTGGGAAGGCAAAGTATTTTGCAGGATAAGACAAAGGAGGTTATTATTGCTTTTTGGTCATTTTTTTTAACTAACAAGAGTGAAAACAGGAGATAAAACACGCAATTACTTGGTTCAGATTCCATTTCTGTTCATTTTTTCTCACATAGAAAGTGCCTGATGGACAGACGGGAATTGTTGCTGTGGTTTTCACCCAAATCTAGCACACAGCTCATCAGCTTTTTGCTTCTTTGTTTATCTGATATTTCTTTCTTATCTGTTCCTTTGTTATCTGATACTTCTTTCTCATCTGACACAACCAAAAGTTTCAGCACACATTCTTTGCCACTTGTCACTCCTCAGATCATTCCTTTCCCAGACTTGGTTGATGTGAATATTGTTTGTGCCATCCAAGGGCTCTCCTCCACATTAAACCTAATCCAAGCAGTCATGTCCATGGCTGAAATCCTCCCAGTAGTGCTGATGAAGAGGCAAGAGGCTTAAAGATTCTTATGTCTTTTTGCTGTCCCTGCTGAATGCTGTGCCCATCAAAGTAATTGAATTTGAATTCACATTGGCTGTAGTCAGCTCCATAGGCAAATTCCACAGGTAGATTTTAATCCAGCTGTTCTTTTTCAGGTAATCAAGGAGAGAAGTTTGGAAAAATGCTCACTTGCTGTCCTTCAGCTTTTTCCTTCCCTGCCCTCCTGTACTTCACATCCCCCAGGTCTGTGGATTCTTTGTGGCACCACACATTTTGAAAAGATCATTTTCTTGGTGAGCAGGAGGCACAAAGCTGGAGCAGGAGTGATGAAGGTGCCTACTCGCATCCACAGGTATTTGTCCCTGCAAGTGTGAACCGCAGTCCTTCACTATCAAGGGTGCCAACAAGGTTCTGTTTTATCCACTCCGGAGGAAACAGCCTCCAGTTGCTCCAGAGAAGGTTCAGGTTGGGTATTAGGGAAAACTTCATGGAAAGGGCTGTTCCACCCTGGCACAGCTGCCCAGGGCAGTGGTCAAGTTCCCATCCTTGGAGGGATTTAAAAGCTGTGTGGATTTGGCACTTGGGGACATGAGTTAGTGGTGGCCTTGGCAGTGCTGGGGTAGCAGTTGGACTTGGTGATCTCAGAGGGCTTTTCCAACCTAAAAAATTCTGTGGTTCTGTGATTCTCTCCAAAGTTCCTTTGATATCCCTGTTATCTTCTCCCATTGCTGCTTTCTCTGCTTCTTTTCCCTGTTAACTGCAACACAGAGGTGCCAACCGCCTTTCTCGTGACCTTCGTGTATTTTCTATTCACAGATCAAATGCTTGAGGAGGGAGGGAGGCAAAGGTGTTTTGTGATTTATATCTTATTGATGGGATTCTCTCCAGTGCTTTTGATACACAGACTTGAGCCAATTGATCTCTGGCTGTGTTTCATCCCTGAGCCTCCCTCCTGTCTGCACTGAATTGGTTTTCATGTGCAGATTGTAATGATACTGACTCTGTGTGTGCACAAGCATCCATGAGATTAATTCACAGAACTGTAATGCAGGTAGCATCAAGATTGTTAAAAAGAAAAAAAAAACAAACCAGGGCTGTTGAATTGCTTTTCTTTCTTGCTCAGTCTTACAGGAAGAAAATACATGAGGACCACATTACGGCCAAGATCCCAAGGAGCACATGAGTGGAACAAAGAGGGGAGGAAATTCGTTGCCCGGTGAACCAAGTCTGGGACACCAAATTTTTGAAACTGTATCCCCCAAGCTTGTACAGGTCCATCACTTCAGCATTTTGTTAGGGAACATTGTGGGCTGCCTTACTTCTGCCTGAAGCCGAGGGCTCAGTTTAAACTTTGAGTTTAAAGCTGGGTTTAAACTGAGAGGGGGCAGGGTTAGATTGAATATTGGAAACAAATTCTTCCCTGTGAGGGTGGTAAGACCCTGGCACAGGTTGCCCAGAGAAGCTGTGACTGCCCCATCTCTGGAAATGTCCCAGGCCAGGCTGGACGGGGTTTGGAGAAACCTGGTCTGGAGGAAGGTGTCCCTGCCCATGGCAGGGGGTGTGATGAGATGATCTTTAAGGTCTGTTCCAATGCAAAACATTCCTTGATTTTATGATGACTCTAGGCCTTGACAGTGTTGACAGATGCCTACATTGCTTCTGAAAGCTGGAGATGAGAAGCCAAATGTTCCAGCCTATTATTGTCTTGATTAGATAAAATCAATCATAGAAGCCCACAACGTCCTGAGCTGGAAGGAATCCACCAGGAGCATCGAGTCTAACCCCTGGGTCTGCACAGGACACCCCAATAATCCTACCTTGTGCCTAAGAGTGTTGTCCAAATGCTCCTGAAGCTCTGGTAGCCTTGAGGCCATGCCCATTCCCTGGGGAGCCTGTTCAATGTCTGATCACCCTTTTGAGGAAGAACCTTTTCCTGATATCCACCTAAACCTCCCCTGACACAGCTTCAGCCGTTCTCTCAGGTCCTGTCACTCATCACAAGCGAGATGAAATAAAATATCCTATTTCCTGCCTTAAATGACTGCATGTTGTCCCTCACCATGCTTCACTCACCCCCGTATGTAAATCATCTCTAATCACTGGTGGGTTACAGGGAGGGCACAATCTCATTATGAAAATATGCCACAATTCCAAAGCAGGTCCTTGTTCTGAGTCAGAGAAAACATTATGACCTCTGCTTGAGAGAACCACTGTAAATCCCCCCAAAATTCTGCTCAATCAAAATGTTCTATTTTGACTGTTTTATTTGCCAGTACATAAGAGACTGAAGTAAGAAGCCCTTCTGAAATGAAAAATTGAAGACCCTCACTCTTAAACTTAAAATGTTAAAATATTTTGGTTTGATACCTTTAGAACACTTGTGAGCCCTTTAGATTTTTTTTCAACCTGTGCTTTAATTAAATCTTCAGTCCCAGGGAAGCTCAACACTTTGATCTGCCTCAGTAAATAGAATTATACAATCACAGAATTATTTGGGTTGGAAGGGACCCTAAAGATCACCCAGTCCCAACCCCTGCCATGGACAGAGACACCTTCCACTAGACCAGGTTGCTCCAACCCCATTGATCCAACCTGGCCTTGGACACTTCCAGGGATCCAGGGGCAGCCACAGCTTCTCTGGGCAACCTATGCCAGGGCTTCACCATCCTCACAGGGAAGAATTTCTCCATAATATCTAATATACATCTACTGTTGGTCTGAAGCCCTTTCCCTTTGTCCTGTTACTCCACATCCTTGTCCAAAGTCCCTCTCCAGCTCTCTTGGAGCACCTTTAGGCACTGGAAAGTGCTATAAAGTCATGAAATGGGGATCTCAGCTGCTCTTTGCTTTCATCCTTTCTTGGTGTAAGCCCATCCTGGAGGAGAAGCACAGCCACCTCTTCATTAAATCATGTTTCATTGTGAGTTATTTCGAAGTTCCCAGTTTCTTTTAGAGTGAAACACCTCCTGGGTGAGTCAAATATAAGGTAAATGGTTCAGAGGCTCTGGGAACCAGTTTTTTGAGCAGCAAGGGACTTCATCTCATGCTGGTAGATGCTAAAGGTCACTTTCTGATAATATTTACACAGACTAAATTAAACAATTAAAATAATCAATCTGCTGCTGTTATTTCTCACAAGAGACTGTCCCAGCAGTGGAAATAACTTATTCAGTAGGAAAAACTCCTTGAAAGTGTCTAATTGGCCAGCTGAGGCTCTGCCTAATTGGAGTATCTATTTGCCCTGACGTTCGTGATTTAGCAGGAGCAAAATGCTCTTCTGAACCCTGACTCTCCAGGGCTACTCCAATGCCTTCATGGGCTCAGAGGGTTTGGATATTCCCATACAGTGCTGGAGGCAAGAAGCTGCCTGCAGCCTTCATTTCTTGACAGATTGGCCAGAAATAGAAATACTTTCCCTGTCTGAAGCTATTTCCAACTCTCATTCCCATCCCCGACACATCCTCACAGCTGCAGCAGGATGGTCTATGAGCCACGAAAACTGACCATTGGATAATTGCAGACAGCAGGATTCAGGCTGAAGGGTTGAAGGGGGAAAAATGAAATTGCAAAGGTTCTCCCAGCCCATTCTCATGGGAGGTGAGACACAAGGGATGAGTCTTGCATGGGCTGGAAATCAACAGCAAGACCCTACTGACTGCAAGGGGTTTAAATCCTAGGTTCCTAGAGGAGTTGAACAATTGCACAGAGTGCTCTGTTTAGCTGGATAAAAAACCAGCAGGAAGAAAACAGATTGGAAGTTGGCTGCTACAGTGAATTTGCCTTATGTTGCACTTACCACACTGTTGGCACTATATAAACAATAACATTTTATGATTTATTTATGAACAAGCCTGTAGGTGACCTCCAACTGTGGACTCATGAAGCCACAATAATCACCCAGACATTTGGATATTGATCTCTAGGAGAAAACAGAATCCGTGGACCTGACTCAAAGAAAAGTAAAGGGAAGGCTTATTTTTCGGGAGGCACGATTTCATGGGGAAAAAAGGCAGGGATCTTTCATCATGATGGTCATGGAAAAAGCAATTGTGAGGAGGCACCTCAGAAATGGGGCTGGCAAGGTGCTTGGGGACCCCTGGGACATAAAGGTCAAAGAAAGAAATTGAAGGTGATATTGCTGCATGTGGACAAAAAAACCACCAAAACCCCATGTGTAAGGAATGAATACATGGAGACAATGCAATAAAGGCTGTGAAAATTCAGCTAAATGGTGAGTAAGGGCTGATGCAGAATCACAGAATGGTTGGGTTGGAAAGGATCTTAAAGACCATCTTCTTCCACCACCCTGCCAGAGGCAGGAGGACCTTCCACTATCCCACGGTGCTCCAAGACCCACCCAGCCTGGCCTGGAACCCTCCCAGCGATCCAGGGGCAGCCACAGCTTCTCTGGGTAACCTGTGCCAAGGTCTCACCCTTCTCACAGGTAAGAATTTCTCCCAACATTGCATCTCAATGTACTGTTGTAAAGCTATTCCCCCTTGTCCTGTCACACCCTCCCTTGTCCCAAGTCCCTCTTCAGTTTTCCTGGAGCCCCTTTAGGCACTGAAAGGTGCTTTAAGGTCTCCCCCGAGCCTTTTCTTCTCTGGGTTGAACATCCACAATTCTCTCAGCCTCTACAGGCACTGCAACAGAAGACTTGGGTGCATCTTTCTGCCTCTCATCTTGGAGCCCCTTGCAGGTCCCAGCAAAGGGCTCACCAGTACAGTCTGCTGGGACCAGTCCTCTCTCCCCTGTGCTTCAGCACGCTCCAGGAAGCCAAAGGTAACTGTTGCAGACCTCCACCAAAGAATGAATCAGAGACTCAACCAAAACTGAGGGATCTGAAGAAAAACTCATCCCATCAACTGAATATCCAAGCTTCTCATTTGTTTTATATTTCCTGTCACTCCCATCAATGTGGTTGGAAGTCAAACTACATTGGGTTGTTTCTAGCCCTTGTTTTCCTTAAGAGCCACCAGACTGTCCTCAAGACACACCCCATGATTTCCCAGGAGGGGGAAGACGAGCCATGGGTTCAGCCCTGTACCTCCTGTCCATGCCCTACTCACCCAAATCCACCTTGTAACCAAATCTGCCTGGGATGATGACCAGGGTTGGCAACTGCTGGACCACAAGCCACTGTCTCCACTAGGCAGGCCTGTTTCCCCGGGAGTCTGGTTTGATTCATGCTGACAGGGCAGATACCCGCTCTGCACTCCCCATGGACAAAGGGAAGCTGGGCTTTCAGAGGATTATTTATAGGGCACAGTATTATTTATGTTCCTCTATTCTTGCTGTCTTGCTGTCATGCCCTGGCCTGCATTTCAAAATCACAATTTAGTAGCAGTAGATCTGTGATCTCATTTAATTTCATGAAATGAAATTAAACTTTCTGGAATGAATTGAAATTAAAAGAAAATAAATTCTATGGAATTAAATGAAATTTAAAAATTTAAAAATTTCATTTCATGAAGTGAAATTAAATTCTATGCAATTTTATGGAGTGAAATGAGATTCTGCAACTGGCAGATGTTTTGTTCATTTCCTTCAAAATATTAAGAGTTTTCTGTATCTGATTTGCTACATCTGCAATGCTACTTCTCTGAAAAAATTAATTAATCTTATTCCACATAGAATTAAATGTCTCTCAAATTATTTATGACCTGATGGACTGTTTTCTGAACCAATACTCACTCTCAAGGGCCAAGATTCACAACTTGCATTACGTTGGCAACTCCAGTGGGCACGCTGACTTCTTGCAGTTGTGCACTTGTGGCTGTAGAGACTGCTTGGTAAGTCAAGTGCTTGTAAACCTCTGCGGCATTTACTCATATAACTAAATGCATTAATGGATATTACATTGTGACATCAGCTGTGGTATTGCTCGTTTAAAACAATTAAGTATTTCACTATCAAATAAATCTTTCCTCGCTCTTCTGTCTCTATTTTCCAGAGTTTTCAATAAGTATTCATATTTATTTCTGTAAACTCAAAGTTACTCTAAAATACACAGAAAAAAACCCCAGTGCATTGTCAAAGCACTTAAGCACTTATGAGAGGCAAATCAGGGGCTTATCTCAAAAGCTCTACAAAGGAAAATGTCAATTGAATTAGTTGGAAGCCTCAAAATTAATTTAACTTTTTGCTATAACTAATGACATAACTGATGCCGCCGCGCGCTCTCAGCGCGTGCTGAACGCTCCCGAAGGGTGCGGGCCGGTGCCGGGCCCCGCAGGGGATCGCACGGGCCCCGCAGGGTGTGCCACGGGCCCCGCAGGGGACCGCACGGGCCCCGCAGGGTGTGCCACGGGCCCCGCAGGGGATCGCACGTCCCGAGGTCCCGCAGGGGACGCCACGAGCCGGCCACACCCGCAGCTCACCGCGGGTCGGGCTGCAGGGCCCGGGGCTGCGGGGGCGGCTCGGGGCTCGCCTGCCGGGCGTGGCCGGCGGCTCCGCCTGAGGGAGGGGCACAGAGCTCGGGACCCCCGAGCAGGGCTGGCGTCCTTCAGCAGCTGTGGCCGAGGAGCACCGAGGAGCGCTGGGGCGGTACGGCGGTGCTGGTCGTGTTTGTGTCGGCACGAGAAGAGCCGCCGAGGCGGGGCTCGGCCGGACCAGGCATCGGCTCCCCCGGCCAGCCTTTCCCGTGAGCAGCTCTGTGTTTTGGGGTGTTTGTTGCTGTTGCTGCTGCTACTCCCCTCCCCCCCCCAGAGAGACAAAGTTTGGCACAAGCACCCGTCTGGATGTGTGAGGTGAGCTGACAGTGGGCCTGGCTCGGGTGGGCAAAGGCAGCCTTTTGCCGGTCCTGGTCCCCTTTTCAGTCAAAATTGGGAAGGAGATCCTGTGCAGTGCTTATGGAGCATGATTTTGGGGCTGAATCATTCCCAGAGATGTGTCTGGTTGAACAAGTTGCATCACAGCAACGTTCAAAGGGTCACAAATGCTGGAATTTGGATCTCTAAAATGACAGTGCACACTGCTGGGTGGAAACACATTGTGAGGAGGGGAGTTCCTGCGGGTGTTCTGTCCCAGGCTCAGGGCGCGGGGGGATCGCGTACAGGTGTGCTCCACAGAGCAGCCACATGCCCCCAGCTGGGAGGCTGCGAGCTGGGCATCTGCGGCAGGGATGGTTCTAGGGATAGGTTGTGGCTCCCCAGCGGTAAGTGCTCACCGATCCACGGGCTTGAATTATCTACATTATCCTTTCAAAGCTGTAGCCTAGAAATGTATGTTCTCCAGTGCTTCAGGCTCCTGGGATTGATGGGTACAATACGGGGAACACAGGGATGCAAAAGGGATGGAACATGAAAAGGGAAAGTGTCTGTTTCACATAGGATGTTGTTACATAGGACCTGATCCTTTATGTGGGAAGTTTTACTGTAGATGTTGTTACAAGATAAATGGTTCTTTATGTGGGATGTTTTACTTTCTTTTCAAAAAGTGTGTGAGGGGAGAGCTGAGGTACTTGCCAAAAGTCTCTTGGCAAGGGCAATTCTGGGAGTGCTTGTGCAATTTTTGGCTTTAGGTGTTTGGTTTGAGTTCTGCTTTGTCACACTTGTTGCAGCGTGTGCCTATCATGAAAACTGACTGTGCCCTGAGAATTTGGTGCCTTGCAGTAATGCTTTGTCATACCTTATGTCCAGCTCCCCCTTCTTTTTTTATTCTTGCCCCTTCCCCTCTCTGTTTCACTGGTCTGTACATCTTAAAGCATTTAGCTATGTGCTTTTCCGGCCTCTTGTGGAAAATAAATTGACAACTACCATAAACAGTGATTTTTTTTTGGGTTTCTTGTTCTTGTTGTTATTGCTTTTTTGGGGTTTTTTTGTTCCTTGCTATGAGTTGCAAAATGTTTCTACGGCACTTATTTTTTTTCAGGTGGTTGGTGAACAGTAGAGCAGGTGAGCAGCCCCATGTCGTGTGGTGCTTTTCCCTTTTTGTGCCATAGTGAGATGATTATGAAATAATTTAACAACACATATCAAACACCTGCGGTAGCATTTGTGGGCCAGGAACGTGTGTGCAGCATAGTTCAGCTATTGCCATACCTCATGTACAATCCTGTTTCAAGCTTCTTGTTCAGGCATAACCTCATATAACATGACTATTTAGTTGTTTGTTGGTTTGTTTGTTTGTTTGTTTATTTGTAGAATTAACTGTTAATAGAATAATAGAATTCCAGAATGGTTTTGCTTGGAAAGGACCTTAAAGATCATCTCATTCTACCCCCCTGCCATAGGCAGGGGACACCTTCCACTAGACCATATTGCTCCAAGCCCAGTCCAACCTGACTAGGAACATATCCAAGGAAAATAATGTGAGTCTTTTAGGCCACAGCTAGGACGCAGGGCTCAGGTGGCTCATCCAGGGAGAGGATGCTTGGGTCCAAACCAATGTTGCTTTTCATTTTTGAAGTATTGCATTGGATTTTGTAAGCCAAGTGATACCACCAAAATAGAATCAGAATACCTCAGCTTCAGGACTCTGCTCTTAATTGTTCTAATGTGTTTGGGTGATCAGAGGTGCAAGTCCCAAAGCAATTACATGTTCATAATGATAAATGCAACATCTTTAAAACCAAGTCCTCAGTGCGGGGTTTTCACATGGGTGCATATTGTCTGAAGGCCTTGTGTCCCAAAAATGAAAAGAAATCTGCCGAAAGCAGATCTTCATTGCATATCT